>CAUYRT010104785.1:0-17166 GCA_963574885.1 Lepilemur ruficaudatus | reverse complement strand
AAGGAGACAAGAGCCTTGAAGATGAGGAGTGCAGTGGCCGGCCATCGGAAGTTGACAACGACCAATTGAGAGCAACCATCGAAGCTGATCCTCTTACAACTACATGAGAAGATGCTGAAGAACTCAACGTCAACCATTCTACGGTCATTCAGCGTTTGAAGCAAATTGGAAGGGTGAAAAAGCTTGATAAGTGAGTGCCTCATGAGCTGACAGAAGATCAACAAAACTGTTGTTTTGAAGTTGTTGTCTTCTGTTCTTGTACGCAACAACAAAGCATTTTTCAATTGGATTGTGACATGTGATGAAAAGTGGACTTCATACGACAACCGGCGATGACCAGCTCAGTGGTCGGACCAAGAAGAAGCTCCAAAGCACTTCCCAAAGCCTAACCTGCACCAAAAAAAGGTGATGGTCACCGTTGGGTGGTCTGCTGCCGGTCTGATCCACTGCAGCTTTCTGAATCTGGTGAAGCCATTCCATACGGGAAGTACGCTCAGCAAGTCGATGAGATGCTCTGAAAACGGCAACACGTGCAGCTGGCGTTGGTCAACAGAAAGGGCCCAATTCTTCTCCACCACAACGCCTGGCCGCACGTCACATAACCAACAAACGCTTCAAAAGTTGAACGAATTGGGCTACGACGTTTTGCCTCATCTGCCATATTCACCTGATCTCTCGTCAGCCGGCTACCACTTCTTCAAGCATCTTGACAACTTTTTGTAAGGAAAACACTTCCACAACCAGCAGGATGCAGAAAATGCTTTCCAAGAGTTCATGGAATCCCGAAGCATGAATTTGTATGCTACAGGAATAAACTTATTTCTCTTTGTCACAGATGTGTTGATTGTAGTGGTTCCTATTTTGATTAATAAAAATGTGTTTGAGCCTAATTATAGTGATTTGTTAATAAGATTCAAGCTCCAAAGCTGCAATTACTTTTGTACCAACCTAATAATACAGCTATGTTGGAAAACAGTATAGAGGTTCTTTAAAAAACTGAAAATAGGTCTACCATATGATCCAGCAATATCACTCTGGTTATGGGTTTGAAATCAGTATGTCCAAGAGATATCTGCACCCACATGTTCATTGCAGCACTATTCACAATAGCCAAGATATGGAATCAACCTAAGTGTCCATAAACAGATGAATTGATAGAGAAAAAGTGATACATGTGGTGGTGCACAGTGAAATACTATTCAGCCATAAAAAAGAATGAAATTCTGTCATTTGTGACAACGTGGATGAATCTAGAGGACATTATGATAACTGCAATAAGACAGGCACAGAAAGACAAATATCTCATGATTTCACTTATATGTGGAATCTAAAAGTTTGAATTCACAGAAGCATTAGAATGGTGGTTACCAGAGGCTGGGGGAGGCGGGCAGGGAAAGGGGAAATGTTGATCAAAAGGCACAAAGTTTCAGTTAGGAGGAATAAATTCTGGTGATCCATTGCACAGTAAGGGGAACATAGTTAATATATATCTCAAAATTGCTAAAAGAGTGAATTTTAAATATTCTCACCATGAAGAAATGATAAGTATGTGGGGTGATGGATATGTTAATTAGCCTGATTTGCTCTTCCACAATGTATACATGCATTGAAGTATCACATTGTACCCCAAAGATATATACAATTATTATTAGTCAATAACAAATCTTTTACAAAGCTGAAAGAAAGTAGGGTTTCAATTGTAATATCTTCTTTGAGCCATAGTTATATAAAGTACATAGCTTTTGTCAAATTTTTAAATTAATCTTTTTCTTATTGATTTTTGGTTTGATTCTACTCTGTTCAGAAAATACGCTCTGTATGATTTTTATTATTTTGAAATTTGTTAAGACTGTATGGCCCCATAAAAAGTCTATTTTGGTAAATGTTCTATGTGCACCTTAAAAGAAGGCACATTTTGTAGTTGTGGATTTAATGTTCATACTAGGTCAATTGGGTAAGGTTAGCTACCTCAGCACTTTATTACAGATATCCCCCTGCTTGCGTTTCTCTGAAATAAGCATTTCCATTTCTTCTATTTTTTTCTATAGCCATTATCATTTCTGTAATAGATTCGTTATCCTAGTTAAAATAAAAAAGTTGTTTAAACAAAGTATTATGTGCGAATCAAAGAAAAACCATTCAACAGATCTTTTTAACTATTGCTGCAAATAATTTTTAGAGAAACCTGGAGGAACAGGGGAGTCTCCCATTTGGGAAATTTTTAGAAAAGGAAAGCCAGCCATCCTCTGGCATCTAAAGTGGTTTTGCTAGTTCTGCCTGGAGACAGGAGAATAGGCCAAATGACTTCCTTGAGGGCCCTTTGGGTGTGATGTTTCTAAGGGATCAGAAGTACAGGCAAACCCATGAGATGTGATCCCTTGTGGAAAAAGTACCAAACTTGTGTGCATAAAAAGTGTCAAATTCCTTCACTTTCTTGTGAAACACAGACTGCATGTGCGAGGATCTGGGGATATTTGTAGGTGAGAGCCAACAGCATGTTAGAGATTGAAAGGGGTTTACAGAAGGAGCTGGAGCAGAATATGGTGAGCCAGGGTCTATTGTGTTCATGATTCTGATGACGCTTATACTGAGGCGTAGCATGTAGATTTAGGCCCCAGAGTTCCAGCATAGTTTTCACCAGTGTGAAGGCATTCTGAGGCAGTGCTTGTGTTAAAGGGCTGGAAGAATTGATTTACAGAGACCATTTTAAAGAAACAGGCCCCAGGGCTTCCTTAAGGAACATAGAGCGGAGACTAAAGGCCAGCTCACAGATTACACACTTCCCGAAGTTATGAGAAAGAAATTTGGGCCTAATCTAAGAGGTAAGAGATATAAGATAAATGATGGGGGAAGATCTACCTGGAATATTAGCTTGAAAATTGATGGTGAACTCTAGAATCCCTTTCCAGGAGGAAGTTATTAGAGCCACAGTAGTGCTTTGTCCAGCCTTGGTCAAACCATCGCACAAATAGGTGATGTTAGTGCTCTACACTGGGATACGCAGGCAAGGCTGCTCCCACACGAGATGTGGCCCACCCCTAGGCCACACTGCTGATGCAGCAAGAGGGTCAGATCTCCGCATGCCTGTACCCATTCCTAGCACCCCAGTTGGAAAGCTGTTTTAAAAAGAAACACAGTGTTGGAATGTGAAGGGACCTTAGAGATCATCCTGTCACTTCAGGCTTTATTGCTGAGGTAACGGCAAAGAGGCTAAGCTACTTTAAAGTGTTAAATGTACATTAAATGTAACCCTTAAAGGTGCACCATGGCAAGCTCTTGGGAATGAAAGGCTAGATCATGTAGGAAAGGCCTTTTTCTTCCAATGTCTGTGACTTGAGCACGCAGACATTTTGGACTTAATACTGGATGTCATTATTTATTTAATTGGAAGAAAACAGAGAGATTATTTGTCTATCTAGATGGGTCGTATTCCCTGTTGGAAGGCAAAGGGCTTTGGGAAATGTTCCATTCCCTCTCCAGCCCTGAAATCAGGAGCTAGGAATGATCTTCTCTGGCCCTGCGTGTTTCTGACTTGTTTGACAAGCTCTAGTGAGCTACCAGATGTGGAAATTCTTTTCAGCCTGGGATAATTTATTTATCTGTTTATATATTTTACCAGGAAAGTATCTATTGAGTTCTTGATACTCATTTGCAGGGGAACTCCTAGGGGAACAGTAGCAATGTATAGTGTTATTCCAGTGTTTGATTTTTATCCCCCAAGTCTGTCTGCTTTTATTTCAGACCTAAGGAGCTGGAAAATAAAAAGCAATTTATTCTTCCTCCCCTCCCCCACCTTGAGAGAGACAGTTTAAAACATGTGGCAGAAAATGAGCCGTGGAGACTTGGCTGAATGTATGAACCCATGAATTTATTTTTCCTTTTATACTTTGATCCTCATTTCCAACCATAAAAATTATTAGTAGCACTTAAGTGTTGGAACGTTTTTCACCTGAGAGATGTGAAGTGCTCTTGGCTAGTAATCTTCCTTATAAAGTCGATACTTCAAGTGAGAATGGGAACCCACTAAGAGCTTATCTGTGTGTTGTGAGGCACACAAAATGCTTGTGCTCTTCCTTTTACAATCTGGGCATCCTGTACCTTTATGGCACCAAGGACCATTTTCATGGAAGATAATTTCTCCACGGACTGGGGAGCAGGGGAAGGATGGTTTTGGGATGATTCAAGCGCATTATGTTCATCGTGTGCTTTATTTCTATTATTACTACATTGTAATATGTAACGAAATAATTACACAACTCACCACAGGCTGGGGACTCCTGCTGTAGGTGGTAGCATTGGTCAAACCTCTTGGGTGCTAACAAATTGTGAGAATTTATCTGTATTATTTTATTCACAGCTCCCCAAGGTAGTAGCAATGTATACTCTCAAAGAGTCGTAGGAAGACAGTGTATTAGCATGGAATGCCCCAATTTTTCATGAGAACAGAAAATCCTCTTTGACGGGTTTTCCCGATGGAAGCACCAAGAGGAAAGGCGCCAGCGGGAGCATGAGCTTGGTGTGTGTGGTTGCACAGGGAATCGCCAGCTGATGGGTGTGACTGGGGCGGGCTGTGGTTTTGGTGGGCATTGGGAGCCAGCTTGGTCAGGCAACAGAGGGCCAGCCGATGGACAGGCTGAGAGGCCAGCTGAAAAGTTTAAAGTGATTGGCAGAAAAGAGATGTAAGTTTGTAGAGAGGGGGCTTGGCTAGTTAGAGAATTCCAGAACTGAGACTCTATATAACATTTACATTTTAAACATAATTAGTAAAATTTAAAACTGTCTATTTGTGCATCCAGGGAGAGTAGGAGAGATGATATAGTCTGCAATTCTAAATAAACTGTCTCCTTTTTTTTCTTTTCACTACAGTGTCTGAAAGAAACAACCTATCCTAGAATTTGACTTCATAATAACCTCCTTTAAAAACTAGCAGAGAACTTAAAAAAAAGAATAGGCTATCTCTGTCCTTCTGTTTGACCGTCCCCAAGCCTTCTGCCAGTGAAGGTGCCATAAATACTGGGTCTGGGAACAAACAAATGTAAAACAAGCCTTGGACTTGCTCCTCACAGCCTTGTGGTTATGATTGTTCTAATAGGAAATTAGCTGCTTACCTCTCTAGATTTAAGCACCAAAGTCCTAAATATGAAAATGTGCCCACGTTTCTTAGGAATCCAGAAGGGTCTCTGCAGAAAGATTTTTCTTTAGGGAGCATGAAATCACCTATCTCATCCTGCATGGTCCCCAGAGCAGGCCCACCCTTTGAATTCATGTAGGGCACTGAGAGACTCGGGTCTTACATAGCCAAGATTAATAAAAAGGGAGCATCCGTAACAGGGGAGCTGAAACGCAAGGCACGTATCTACAGTGGATGCATATCATCATTATTGGAAGTATCTCAGCCTTCAGTGAGAAGCAGTACCTTAGATTTACATTCTTTGACTTCTTGGGTGACTCAGGTCCTTGAGCATTCACAGGGTCTGACCTGGTGGTGACTGGGAAGACTGGGAAGTAGAGTCTTTCTGTCTCTCATCTGGATGATGGCCACACCTGGAGCGCACCGTGGATCCACTCTGGGAGTCAGTTCACGTGGCTGCTGGTGTGTTGCAGGCGCTGGGACCACAGTGAGCCAGGCCCGCTTTAGGCGTATACAAAGTCAGACCCTGCCAGAGGTATTCGAGATCAGCTTTTGTGCTAGGTCTGACACTAAAGCTTTATAGCGTAACTCGAACTGTTTTGCCGAAGCTGAACTTTTCGAAAACTATAAATTTCTTAGGCTTTCCGGTGTGCCCTCTTCTGTAAGTGTCTAAAGAAGTTGATGGCTATAAGCTCTCTTTGAGCTGTGTGTATATATCTGAGTGAGGGACAGTTGCCCCCGAGTACCTTTCCTGAACCTGGCAGAATGTCAGTACCGTATTGAAATGGACATCTGTCTGTCTGTCTCCTCTGTTTTTCACTTTTTTGAAGTACCTGAAAAGTTGCCATTGTAGAGACTAATGTCTTCAGAAGAGAGAATAGGCCAAACAGCTCATTTCTGAGTGTTTGTACCTGTAAGGTACAGGGAGGGCTTCCCAGAGGAGACCGAGGAAGACTGTGGTCAGAGGTGAGTCATTCTTTCTTAGAGGATCATCTCCCTGGGGTATTTTCTACATTGCTTCAGGCTCTCTGTTTCTCAGCCTGTAGGAGAACTGAATAATCTGTTAGGTCTGTCATATCTCCAGCTTGCATTGATTTACACCCCAAACACTCACGGGACCTGGAGGGAAAATAGTTGATGTGTGCCGTGGCTGCGGCAAGCACTGCTGAAAGAAGATCCAGAGTAGACCGCCAGAAGCCAGGGAGGTGCTGAGGGAAGCCGCAGTGAAGTCTGACCTCTCAGAGCCTTTCTAAAGCACCCAGTCCCCATTGGAGAATAAGTCAAACAAATATTAAGGGAAGGAAATCGAATATGTATGCTGAACATTGAAATAACATCTGATCGTTGAAAAAAGCACCCAGTTGGGAATTACAATAGAGTGGCACGTTTTTCTTCCCCACCGAGCAAATTAAAACAGCAAGTCCAGAATTTGTTTACATAGCTGTCAATGAAACATCCCATATAGGACTAGTGGATCCCCACCCCACAGAGGCGGGCGCGTGCTGCCTGCTGGCACATCTGCCCATCGGAGGGTCACTCTTCCCAGACTTCCATCCCAAGTAAGGCCAGTCCGTTGGTTTCAGTTGTTTTCCATGGGAGCTCGTTTTGTGCCAGGCAGCCCTGGTAAGAAAGCGCCCTCCTGACCTTCTTACGGGCAGCCCTGTGTGTCCCACCGCTGCCTCTCCTCACCATGCCTCAGCATCTTGCCTGTCCGCCGCACCATCCAGGTCACCTGGCTTTGCACCTCTGTGCCTCGAGAACCGGTGCTCATAATGTGGGGTAGTTATTTTAAAGAGGTGTTGGTACATTTGATGGTTTAAAGAATGTGTACTTTCCTCCCCCTCCCCGCCAATTCAAAAGGAGATATCTGCACTGATATTCCAACCCTGAAAGAATCCATATGTTTGAGGGTAATTGTTCTAAAAGCTGCCTGTTGTCTCGTTGGGATTGATTACAGGGGAACTTTGGCTGCTTCAGGAATTCAGAGCTTCAGAATTTGGCTTATGGTTTGGGGATATGGGGAATTTCCCTTCATAGGCTGCTTGTCTGCCTTGATTGTGACAGAGATGCTCAGGGGAGGTGTGTGGGCAGGGCTTGGCATGGGGCCAGGGAAACAGAAGGCAGAGCAGCGCCCAGGCTGAACTCCCCAGTTCCCGTAGGAGGGCAGCTCCTTTAGGTTTCGAAGGAAAGTTCTGTGTTGTTGCTTCTGAACATGCATTGCAAAAAGGTACAACTCTTTGCAAAATCGAGTGTTTGGTGATTGCTATTGCATTAGACATAGAGATTCCACATTTCGGGAGAAAAAAGAAAGAAAACTTAAAGGGTCAGAGTAGTCCCTGGCCATAGAAATGTCACAACTGTGAAAGGAGTCTCTAGTAAGCAAGATGAACCAATCAGTGTGGATTTATAGCTCATCGCTCAGATCGTATTTATTTCTTGGTGTTTGAAAATCAGTGCCTAGTGTTCACATTAATCATGATTGCAGTATGTTTGCTACTGTCTGTTGGCTGGTTTAGATCAAGAGTTGGCAAACTTTACAAGTAATATTTCTAGATTCCCAACCAGCATTTGGGTTGGGCTGAAGATTTGAGGGGTTGGGCAGAGGTCATGACCACATGTTGACACTCTGCTCTTGGAGAGGGAAGGAAGAGGCTAACTTCTTACAACCAGGGCCACTAATTACATCCATGGCAGAAATCTGGGTTTGATTGAAAAAATCCCCTCTAGTGTGGTCTGTTCAGGCAGGGGTTGTATCTGCCTGTTTACTACTGTATGCCTAAGTACTTGACACATAGTAGATGCTCAATAAGTGTGTGTTCACTGAATACATTTGATATGTTTGGACACTGAACTTATTTTTATAAATGTGAGTATTTCCTGTGAGTAGAATTATAAGGAGTTCAAAATAAAATGATTCTGTATTCCTTACAGAGTCCCAGTCTTCTCCTTGCTGTCCTCTTCAGCAGACAGTGCCAAAAGATTGCACATTCATAGGCAAAAATTTAATCTTGACCTGAACCTCACACCCAATACAAAAATTAACTGAGAGTGAATAACAGACTTAAATGGAAAACATAAAACCATAAAACTTTTAGGAAGAGACTTAAGGAGAAAATTTTCAGGATGTAGGGGTAGACAAAGAGTTAGTTCTTAGACTTGACACAAAATGCACTATTCATGAAAGGAAAAATTGATAAATGGAACATCATCAAAATTAACAACTTTTACTCTGAGACAGAGCTTGTAAAGAGGATGAAAAGATAATATACAGGCTGAGAAATGATGTTTGCAAACTACACATCCAACAAAGGACTAAAGATCCAGAATATATTTTTTAAAACTCTCAAAACTCAACAGTAAAAACCTAATAAACTAGTTAGAAAATGGGCAAAGGACATGAGTAGACTTTTCACTGACAAGGATATATAGGTGGCAAATAAGCACATGGAAACATGTTCGACACCATTAACCATTAGGGAAATGCAAAACAAAACCACAATGAAGTATCATTACACACCTGTCAGAATGGCTAAAAAAAAAAAAAAAGTGACAATAGTAAATGCTGGTGAGGATACAGAGAAACTGGATCACTTATATATTGCTGCAGGGAACGTAAAATGGCATAGCCACTCTAGAAAACAGTTTTGGTGGTTTCTTATAAAATTAAACATGCAACTACCATATGACCCAGCAGTTGCACACTTGGGCATTTATCCCAGAAAAATGAAATTTTATGCTCACATGAAAACCTGTATGTGACTGTTTGTAGCAGCTTTATTGGTAATTGCCAAAAAGTGAAATCAGCCCAAGTGTCCTTCAGTGGGTGACTGGTTAAACAAACTATGATACATGCATACCATGGAATACTACTCAGCAATAAAAAGGAATAAACTATTGATACACAACAGCCTGGAAGAATCTCCAAGGAATTAGGACAAGTGAAAAAAGCCAATCCCAAAAGGTTATATAGTATATGATTCCATTTATATAACCTCCTTGAAGTGACAAAATTATTGAAATGGGAGAACAGATGGGTGGTTGCCAGGAGTCAGGAATGGGGAGCCAGGGCAGTTGCGTCTTAAAACATTAACAGGAGGGACCCTCCTGGTTATGGAAATGCTTTGTACCTTGATTGCATCATTGTCAATATCATGTTATGATATCATAGCATGGTTTTGCAGGATGTTGCCATTGGGGGAAACCGGGTGAAGGGTACACAGGATCTCTGCATTCTTTCTTACAACTGCATATGACTCTACAATTATCTCAAAATAAGTTATTTAATTTTTAAAAATATTGGGAGCTCAATAAGTATCTGTGAGTCAAGTGCATAAATGAGTTAAAGTAGGAATACTCAGATCTCTCCATCCCTAAACTTGTATGACTTCAACTTGCTATTGAATTGTCTTTCTAGAACTTAATACCAGGATTAAGATTTTAAAGAAAGATGGAATATCTCTGGATATATATTTTTAATGCTGTTGAGGACATCTGTTATGACAGTTTGGACATCATTCTAGGTTTGCCTTTTATTGTAAGCCAACCCAAGTCACTTTTTGGAAATACATGGGGTATATTAATAAATAAGTAATTTGAAAGTCTCTGTGCTGCTTGATTCTCCACAAAGAGATCATGGCGTTTAAACACACAATATAGAGCACTAGCACAAATTCACTGCTTAGATAATTGTTTGGAACCAGATTATGCTTTGACGTTAGCCAGGATTACAGAGTTTGTGGTTAAGGCCATTTCCTACCTTTGCATAATAAGAAGAAAATAAAGAGGACTGGCCAGTTTTTCAATAGCATCCCTGACTACAAGTGATGGAAGTCACGAGGACGGCTGCTTGAAGTAAGGAGAGTTTATTTCCCCCTTGCTGGACAGAGCTAATCTTTTTGATCCTTAGTCATTTAAACTGAGCCTTACCAAAATCAACTTGAAATTTTGAAGGCTCAATAATGGTTATTTATAAGAATCTAGAGTCTCTGTTTCCACTTGTTGTGCAGGATTTAAAGCGAATAGCTATTTGGCTTATGATCACTATTCTTTTAACTTCATTAAACAATCTCCTGAGATCAGACTTAAAAATAGTACGACCCACACTGGAGTTGAGGTCATGGAAATAAAAATGATTTCATGTTTAGTGGGTCTTAAGGAGCACAAAATTAGAAAACCCATGACCTGATCCCGGCCCATCTCTTCCTCCTCTCATCCCCTCAGACTCACGTCTCTCCTTCCCTTCTTTATTATTTCCCAAGAGATTCATTGTCTCATGAAAAATAGTAGTTGGGTTTAATCTTTCACTTAGCTGCTTTTTGCTTGCGTTTCCTTCTCTGCCCCAGAGCCTCACAGATTACGAGGTTCCAGTAGGCCCTCAGACGTCAGATGTGGAATCTCACTGGCTTGCTACACAGCTGATGGGAGTTCCTTCTTTTAATGATGTGAGCATGTGGCTTTCTTTGCTCAATGGAAACCACATTCACAGAGAGCCTCTAGCTTTTAGAAGAAGAGGACTAATGGGAACAAGGGCTTCGTCATGTTCCCCACTTCCTCTCCCAACCCTGTCCTAGTCCCAGCCTGGTCTTTCAGGAGGCACCTGTGGCTCTTACCGTATCCACCATTGGTACCACAGAGCCAAACAACATTGACCCTGAATGTGATTTTAGACACCATGATGTGACTTCCTTGTTTTACAGGTGAGGGACTGAGCTTGGCCAGATGAGGTGCTTTTTTACAATCAGAATAGTGAGAAATCATGATTTCTCACATGACAGAGAATTGAACTAGGGAGTTAGGACCAATTTAGTCTCGACCTAGCAGTGTAACCTTGGGAGAGCCACTTCCTCTCCAGGTCTCAGTTTTCTCATCTGTACAGTGAGGGAATTGGAGAGAATGATCTCTGCCTTTTAAATGATCCCTGAGGTTGCAAATCTCCAAGATAGCTTAGGCACAGGTAATCAGCTCCCGCTGCCAAAGTGTGAGTCTTCTCCTTCCACCCACAGAAGGCAGTGGGCTGTGCCATCTGATGAGCTGGTACAGACATAAGGGTGAGACACATGTTTTAAAGCCACCTTCTTTGGTAGTGTCTTCAATAGTGGTAACCACTGAAAGATTTAATAGCACACATTCCTCTATCAACTGTGGCCAACCCTAATCTGTCTCTCTGCCTCATCACTGCCCCTGGCCTGAGGAAAGAGTTTGAAAGGAATGGCGATCAGGTGCCCAGCACCGGGGCACCAACCTCAAGCCAGATTGGAGCAAACAGGAATGCTGCCCAAACCCCAAAAGCCTCCCATGTTACGATCTTCCCACTTGGCTTATTTTAAGCAGAACCCCGCCTTGGGTTGGAAAGGTCCCTCAGGCAGACTGAAGTGATCTAACAGGTACATCTTAACACACAACACAGCTTGTCCATGTATTTGTGAAAGCCAGTCAGCATTAGGGAACTCCAGGTGACGATTTCTGACCTCCTCTGCTCTAGACATTTAGCATCAGCATTTAATTGTGTCTCAGAGGTGAATGAAGGCTCTTTGGCTTTTTGCAAAGGACCCCCTTAACAAAAACTGCCAGCTACCAGTGCAGTTAAAATCACAAGCTGAAAATAAAGCCAATCTCTCCATTCCACTTCATTTCAGGAAATTCTAAATGTAAAGGGTGAGCTGTGTTCCCAGAGGGCTAAGAGTGAATCCTATAACTTACTGTCTGTGGAAACCAGTTCAGAATTGGAAGCCAGCCAGCTGCCCCTTTCCCATCTAGACAGCATGCAAGACAGAGCCTGAGTGGGGAAAGGGCCATTATTTCAAAGACGTTTGCATGTTGGGTTCCTCACAGCTCTGTCTGGACTGGCCCAGGCATGTGACCACAGGTTTTGAGCTGGTTCAGAGTTCTGCCCACCTTTGATGGTTAGGGATGGGTGTGCAAGGAAAGAAATGAAACCATTGCCCAGTTTCACGCACCTTGGATCCATGTGCTGCCCATTTCCCTCACCACTTCTTATCCATCTCTTGGCTCACAAGTCCTGATAGGTTGCTCACCCACTAGCTCTATCCCTGTGGAACTCTGCCTTTGAAAGTGCGATGACTGTGGCAGCCACTTTGGAGAGTGACTTTTCTCCTAGTGCTGACCCGTGATTTCATAATTGTACATCCCAGATGGGCACCACCTGTGTTACACCTTCCCCTTGCTCCCCCCAGTCTGTTTCCTGAATCTGACTGCGGTTAGCACACACCTTGAATTTAAAATGCACTCTCTAAGCTGGCTTAGCATGTAGTGCATTATCCTCTTTTTAGGAGCATTTATTGGGTACCCATATGTATAGGACATTTTAAACAAAGTTAAATAATGCAGGCCATGCTGTTTAGAAAGTTACAACTTGAAACAGATCACAGTTGATGGGTTAGTTCTTTGGGAACAGGTCAGTGAGGAAGAAGATGTAAGATTTTAGCTCTAAAAGAACTTTTAGAGGTCACTTAATCCAACTCCTCATTTTGCAGATGGAAAAATAAAAGCGGGACACCTGAATAGATCATTGCACAACTCATCGGTGGCAGAGCTAGTCCTGGATGTCCTTTAGCCAGGCGCCCCCGATGAACTTTCTGTGGGGTATGAGAGTCAGTGTAGGCTGCCTCCTGTGGACTTTCAAACAAGGCAGGAGCGCTTAGTTTGATCCTATAGTAATGAGAAGCCACAAAAGACCTCTGGAAGTTTAAAAAAAAAAAAAAAGAACTTTAAAAATGGCCAAGTAGATACAGCTGGGAGTCCAATGTCCATAATCAGGTAAGAAGGGTTTAGGACCAGGATTATAAAAATTAGAATGCAAAGAGGAAAGAAACAGTTGGAGGATAGTGTTACATTGTTACAGTCCATTGAAGTAGTGGTGTGGAGTAGCCCCAAATGGAAGGACTGTCCGAGTAGTTGCTAGGTCCCTAACCAAGACATAGAATTTATTATAACAGAGATAGGCTTCTGTCCTCGAAGATGTGTGTGATCAAAAATAGATGTGGACACTATACATGAAGGACTTTGATAGTGTAGACAAGCAATGTGATAATGACTTTGTGATTTGAGCATAACTACGGCAGCCCTAGTACTAGAACTCCAGGGATATAATATGAAATTTCAAATGCCCACACCACAATATATAAAAGCATCTGGTAGTAATGACAAAAGACTGACCCCAGAGCATTTCCCTGAAGTAAAAAGAAAAAACATTGAATTAGAGTGAAAGGTGGATAGCCATGAGGAGAGGGAGTGAAGTTTGAGTTCTTGCTCTTCTGGCTGGGAAAATGCTTTACTATATACATAATCGACTTCGTGCTACACTAGGGCTCGATTAGAAGGGCCCATCCCATTCTCTTTCACTCCGTTTTGATCCCGTAGTCAGCTGCGGAGTTATAGATGAAGTGACAAGGATGGTGTCTTGATTGTATCCAGCTGCTCGGAATCAGTCAGGGGCAGAGAGGCCCCACGTAGGGAGCAGTGCTCACTAAAGACTCCAAAGGAATCTGAAATTCAGGACACCTCTGATGCCTTTTAAAGCAGCATAGTTTAGCATTCTGTGACCCAATGTCACCAAATTAAGTCCCTGAGAGAAGTCTGGTAAGTGACTTCAGCTAACAGCAAGAGGACTGAAATCTTAACAACATGTGACCCTAAAATTGAGCTAACAATAATGATAATAATAATAATAATATGGCTGCAAACAGGGGGTTTATAAAGAAGAGTCCCTTGGGAAAGTGATTTGAACTTCCTTCGCGTGGAGTAGAGAGCTGTATTGACTCAAAGTAAATGGGGAAAAATGCAACTTCCATCTTCAGTGGCGGTGCCAGCTGAATTGGAAGCCCCCCTCCTGTCCCTTGCCTCTTTCCCTCCACCTTGCCTATCCCTGCCATTTGGTTATGTGTGCTTGGGGCCCTTCAGAAATCTCTTTACCCCACTGAGGTGAATCAGTGATCGTGGCATTTGTGTGACTTGAACAGGCAGGTGCTTGGTGCCGAGAAAAGGAAGCTGGCAGCTCACTGCATGGCATCTGCCCAGGCCCACAAACCAAACAGAAGTCACGGCTCACATACTGTGTTGCTGCTCTAGGCTCTATAAAACTGTAATAGTATCATATTATTTTAATCTGCTGAAATACAAACCTCAAGGCAGAGAGACTACAGCAGCAGCATCACACATCTGAGAAAATGTTTGACATGGATTCATTTGTCTGCAACTATGATGACGATGCCTGTGGCCGATTAACTCTGTTGGTTACAACATGGTGTTAATGAGGCCAAGGTTGTGGGTTTGGGAGTCCTGTTAGGTGAGCTGGTTTTATACAAACAAAAGCTCTTTTATCCCGGACCACACCAAAGACCTAGGTCAGACATCCCATAAGAGCATGGAGATGATCACAAGGAGGACCAGGCAAGACAGTGTGATGACTCAGCAAACACCCCCTGACCCGCTTCTGGAAAAGCAATTTAAAACATGTGCTGTAGTGGTGGTGAATCAGTATGATGCTCTTCACGCACTAAGGATATGACATTATTATTCATGGTAACAGTGGATCAATACTGTTGCACAGGCTTCCTTCTCGAATTAGAGAGTATACTGGCTCAGGCTGTGAAGAAAAAAAGAGAAGGATCTTTGGTCCCCTTTCATCCCCAGCTTTTTACGTGCGGAGAGTCTGCCCACTCATGCGTTCAGCAAGTGTGTGTGGAATGCTGTTGTGTGCCAGGCACTGCTCTGTGTGCTCAGGTTACCGCATGAATGAGACAGTCTCTGCCCTCTTCATGTTTACATTCTGTAGGAGGAAAATAGATATATAAATAAATAATAACCGAAATAGTAATAATTGCAAAAAATGAATGTTTGGTAAAGAAAGCGTGGGGTTAAGGGATGTGACGAGTGGCTGATTGGGAATAGTGTTTGCCTGAGCTAGGAAGGTCTGAGAAGGCCTCTCGAAGCAGTCGAGATTTAAGCAGAGACCTGACTGATGAGACAGCCCAGACCTTGGAAGAACTGGGAGAACATTTTAGCCAGAAGAAATAGCAAGTGCAGAGGGCTTGAGGTCTAGTAGTAGTTGAAGAACAGAAAGGCCACTGGCGTGTGGTGAGCATGGTAGAAGAGGTGAAGGGTGGGTGGGCCCTTTAGGACACGCGAGAGAGTTTGGATTTTATTCTTAGTGTGATGGGAAGCCGTTTTCTAAGGGTGGGACATGACCTAAAGATTTCTGGGGGGATGTTAAGGGTTGAATTGTGTCCCCCAAGAAAGATAGGTTGAAGTCCTGATCCTCAATACCTCAAAATGTAACTTTGTTTGGAAATAAGGTCTTTTCAGAGGTTATCAAGTTAAAATGAGGTCATCCGGGTAGGCCCTAATTCAATATAACTGGTGTCCTTATGAAAAGGGGAAATTTGGACACAGACCCCCACTAGGGGAAGATGGCCATGTGAAGATAGACGATTGGAGTGGTGCGTCTACAAGCCAAGGAATGCCGGAGGCTGACTGCCAACCGCCAGGCGCTAGGAAGGGCAAGGAAAGATCCTCCCCCTACAGGTTTCAGAAGGAGCACAGCCCTAACAATACCTTCATTTCAGACTTCTAGCCTCCAGAACTTGAGGCAAGTTTCTGATGTTCTCAGCCCCCCAGTTTGTGGTTCTTTGTTAATAGCAGCCCTAGGAAACTTAAAAGGGTGGAGGAGGATCCCTGGGGAATGACAATGACCTAGCAACACTTGTGGGTTGAGGAAACCACAGGTTGTTCTGGTATATGACCATATGACATATATATATGTGTGCATGTGTATCTGTGTGTGTATAAATAAATATATGATGAACATAATTTTTGTTAAAAAATATATAAATTAGGATAGAGCCCCACTGGTTGAAATACCCTGTGCAGAATATCCTAGTATTCCTTTAGGAATGGTACTTCTAGGGATGCTATACAAATAATGGTTTGGAAGGGCAAGAGCAGCAGCAAGGGGACAAGTTAGAAGGCCAGCACAGTGATCTTGGTGCGAGGTGATGGTACGGAGCTGGAAGCAGTGGCGTTAGAAGTGGGAAGAGATAGTCAGAAGTACAGCCAGCGGGACTCACCGGTAGATTGGGTGGGAGGAAAGGAAGGAATAAAGGCTGACACCTAGACTTTGGGTTTGAGCAATTGGCCGGATGATTTATTGAGATGGAAAGGATTGGGAGAATGACCTCTGTGGGGGTATAGAATCAAGAGTTGTGTTTTAGACACGTCAGGTTTGAGGTGCCTATTGTTTATCCAGGTGGAGATGTTAAGTAAGTGGTGGGTTATCTCAGGAATGTTCAGGGCTAAACATAAATTTAGAGATCACCAGATTATAGGTGTTATTTAAAGTGATGGAAACTAGATGAGATTACTTAAAAAGAAAGAGTTTGATGAGGGGAATAGGGCCTAGGAATTAAGCCTCAGGAACTCCATTATTTAGAAGTCTGGCAAGGTGAGGAACCAGCAAGGGAGATGGAGAAGAGGCACCATGAACAACAGCAGATTGTCAATACTCATTAGTGGTATGGACCTGCTCTCTTTTGAGGTTAAACTAAATTATACAGAAATAGATGGGAAAAGGTACGGCGGCGCCTCATCCCCAGCATACCCAATTCTGTTTAATCCAATAAAACTGTATCTAAGAACCTTTCCAAATATGGAATCAAGTATTTGTTTTCAGTATGTTGCAGATAGAATCAGAGAAATCCTCTATACTTTAGGCTTCCAGTAGGTCATAAGAATGGGTGTGTGCTCAGGAGAAATATATACTTTTTAAAGAAATGGAGATTATAAGTTTTCATAACCCCCAATTTAATACAAATCAGGGCAGTTGTTGCAGGGTTCCATTTATTCTTCATTTGTGCATTCATTAAGAATCGAACCTGTTTTGGCCGGGCGCAGTGGCTCACGCCTGTAATCCTAGCACTCTGGGAGGCCGAGGCTGGCGGATTGCTCAAGGTCAGGAGTTCGAAACCAGCCTGAGCAAGAGCGAGACCCCATCTCTACTAATAATAGAAAGAAATTAATTG
>CAUYRT010104783.1:0-14385 GCA_963574885.1 Lepilemur ruficaudatus | reverse complement strand
AAATTCTTCTTCTGTCATTTTAGTGTTCTGACTTTGGTTGACGTCCATTTCTGGAGAGCTAGTGTTCCTCTTTGGGGATGCACTTTCCGTTTGATTCTTTGTACTTCCAGAGTTCTTTCACTGATTTCTTCCCATCTGGATCAGTTGCTGCCTCTTGCTTTTAGATTTTCGTTTGGATAATGACACACCCTGTTCAGTCTCTGAGCCAGTAGGTGGTGGTTGTGGGTGAGATTCGATCACACCCTGTAATGGGTCAGTCAATGTGGTAAAAGGGTGTGCAGAATGACCTCCCTGTCAGTAGGTGGCGCTTGCTGAGAGGAGCAGACTAGAGTGTTGTTTTTAGGTCCTGTAATCAGCTCTGGTTCCTCTGCAGAGGCACTCTAGCACCTCACGTGGTGGTGGAAACACTAATTTATTTCTTAACTAAACAAGTAAATTCTAAACTCCATGTAAAAAATTATAATATGCAAAAAAACTCTGAAAATGGAGAGCAATAAAGAGGAACTAGTAGCACTAGATTTTATTTCAAAAAACCATTATAAAATCTTAATAATTAAAACAGTACTCAGGTCTATGAGCAATGAGTCAGAAATAGACTCAAATTCATTAGGTGATTGAGGATATTACAAAGTGGCATTCCAGGCAATGAGGAGAAAGAGAAATGGTTCTGGGAAAAATGAGTAGCCATATGGGGAAAACATCCACACAGTGAGCTGGGATCATTTCTAGATGGATTGAAATGTTAAAACTAAAAACAATTAAACATTAAAATACCTGGTGAAATTCCATGGGGGAATTTTTTTGTATATAATTCTCAATTTTCTGAGTATGACACCAAACCCAGAAGTCATAAATGAAAAGATTTATAATTTAAAACGCATAAAACATAATTTCCACATGGCTGAAACCACCACATGGCAAAGACAAAATACAAAGAAAAAAATGATTAAGAACATTTGCAACACATATTCCAAATGGCTAATATTTCTAAATTAAAAGGAGCCCTTATAACTCAATATATAAAAGAGCAACAATTCAATTTTAGAGACTATGAACAGTTTGTAGAAGAGAAAATAAAAATGACTCTTGAACATATGACAAGACGCTAAACTTCACTCTTAATAATAAAAATGAAAATTAAAACAACACTGAAATTATAGTTTTCACTTATATTGGCTGAGATAGTCTGGATGTTTGTCCTTTCCAAATTTCATATTGAAATTTGATTCCCAGTGTTGGGGCCAGTGGGAGATGTTTGGGTCATAAGGCAGATCCCTCATGAATGGCTTGGTGCATTCCCCTTGGTAATGAGTAAGTTCTCACTCTATCAGTTTGAGCAAGAGCTACTTATTTAAAAGAGCATGGCACCCCTCCTTCTCTCTTACTCCCTCTCTTGCCATGTGACATGCCTGTTCCCCTTCACCTTCCAACATGAATACAGGTTCTCACCAGAAGCAAATGCTGGTGCCATGTTTCTTGTACAGCCTGCAGAACCACGAGCCAAACAAATCTCTTTTTAAAAAAATTACCCAGCCTCAGGTATTCCTTTATAGCAATGCAAAACAAAGACATTGGCAAAGATCAAAGAAATAAGATAACACATTAGGCATTCTCATGCATTGCTGCTGGGAGGTTAAATTCATACAATCACTGTGGAAGGCTATTTAACATTATCTAGCATAATTGCAAATGTCCTCACTCTCTAACCCAGCAATTCCACTTCTAGAAATGTATTCTACAGATAGATATATGCTCACGTATCTGATGTGGAATTTATACAAATGTATGCATAGTCACATAAAAATAGCAAATGTTTGCAAATAACCAAAACGGTTATTAATATGGAAATGGTTACATAAATGTTGGTACATGCATATAATGGAATCAAAAAGAACAAGAATATACTGAAATGAAGGTACTAAAATGGAATGAGCTCCAAGATAGAATGTTAAGAAAGGCAGGGAACTCTGGGCTCAAGATGAGGTCTTAAAGAAAAAAAATTAAAAATTTTTTAAAAAGGCAGGGAAGGAAAGAAGGAAGGAAAAGATAGTATGGAAAAGCGTGTACAAAAGGGTTGGGGAACAGACATACATATTTATTTATACACACATATGTACAAACTGTCTCTGGAAGGATACATAGAAATTGGTTACAACTTCTCCCCTGGGGAGCAATGGTGGAAGAAAGACTTGCCTTTCACTATATAATCACAAAGTGTCTTTTAAATTAAGAAAAACAAGAATCTATTTTTGAATCTGTAGTTTGATTTGGCTTGTGTTTTGCTAGTATGCAATCTCTTCAATGATCATTAAGCCAAAAGTGATCACTTTATCATAAAATTACTTTCTGTCTAAATTTATCTATAGTCCATGTAATATTTGTATTATGCTGTCAACTTCATCCCAATATGAAAATTATTATATTGCAAACATTATAACTCCTAAAGCCCCAAATTCTGAATCTATTATAAAAATAAAGTATTTCATTATGTCACAGATGAGATTATTCTGTTGCAATCTAAATTATACAGGGTTTTGCTTAAAAACCTGTCTGTCTCTGACTCAATAACCCTATCATGTAGATTGATTCATTCAGACTGAACAAATATTTTATTCTATTCTATTAGAAATTCAGAGAAAAGACAAAAGGAAAGAGAATAAAAGTTTATTTTTCTCTATGCATTTCTCAAGAGAAACATAAGCTACATTTGCTCATATTTGGGGAAGAGTTTAAAAGCATAAAGGTTAATAAATAGTAAGCAATCATATAGACAAGGGAGAGAGAAACTAATCGTATCTGACAGCATAATCCCAAAACAAAATTTTTCTTTTCATACCAGAAGAGTTAGGCAAAAATCACCCTGTGTTGACTCCCAAATTGCTCTATAGATTCAAATCCCTCTTGTCAGTCCCCGAATAGTTCAAATTTCTCAGATTTGAAAGCTTTTTGACCTTTGCATAATATTTATATCACCTAGTCACACAATTTCTTTTATAGATCTCACTCCCAATTCAATCTTTAATGGGTTTTGACTAAACTGATATCTCTTATTTCAAGTAATATTTAGTGCCACATGTAAAGAACCTAGTGCAAATAGTATCTACACAATTATCTCATTTTAAAGTTTTTCTTCCCGAAAGGCTACTTCAACGTCTCATCATATAAACTAAAATTACCCAAAGCCTTTGTAGAACTATTTATCTATATACTCTGGGCCATTATTTTATACAAAAGTTTTTGTTGAAACAAGAGCATGATCTCTTGAACCTTGCCTTTTAATTAGTGTAAGCTCCTTGGAGACTGATGGTATGACTTCATACCAGATAATAGAACGGACCTAAGAAACAGTGCTAAAATTAAACATTCCTTCCAAATGTTTCAGGCAGTCCTTAGCCGTGAAATGCCTGCCAACCCTCTGAGAAGATCAATAGAGCAACTACTGGGTATATAAAGCAGAACCACCCACCGGAAAGTCCAGTTAATGAAAATCCACAATGGGCGATAGGTCTGCAATATAAGCACATTCTTACAGAGAATGGATTCTCTTTAAATGTGCCTCTAACTCTGATAGATGGTCCAGTGAGCAATTAGACCTGCAAAAACTAACACCCACAAGCCCCAAACTGATAAGACAGCTTCACATAAATACGATTAGATTATTATTCAGTTCTTGCCTTTAGGAATCACTAGAGTGCTGATATTAAACACAAGCATTCTAGGATCATCTTGAATAATACAGCTTTTTCTTTAAGAAATTCAATTCAAATCAGCAAACATTAAAATTGGTTTTGTGGAAACAGCATTTTGTCTTTGACCGACCAGCACATTTATCCATGTCCATTAGATTTTATGTTCATGCATTGTGCATTATTTTCAAGAAGAAAAATGTGCTCAAGTGTCACAGACTCTTCCCAATAAATCCATCAATACAGTGGAGTATACTGTATCTACTTTGCAACTCTATACTAGGTTAGACTCTCTCTTCTAAGAGCATGTTATTTATCTTATTAATGATCTATCAAAATAAATATCTCCTGTGGTACAGTATTATTAAATATTTTTCACAGCTGAAATTCCCCAGCTCCCTTAGGCAGAATTAATAGCCCTTGGTTCATACATATTGTTATGGTTGGAATGTCTCCTCCAAAGCTAATGTTGAACTTTAATTGCCACTGTGACAGTATTAATAGAGGAGACCTTTAAGAGGCAATTAGGTTGTGAGGGCTCTGCCCTCAGAAATGGATTAATGCTGTTATCATGGGAATGGATTTGTTATTGTGGGAATTCAGCCTTCTTTTTCTCTCTGGCATGCTTCCTTGCCATGTGATATCATCCACCACATTTTGATGCAGCAAGAAAGCCCTCAACAGATGTGGTCCCTCGATCTTGGACTTACCAGCCTCTAGCAACACTAACCAAATAACATCTCTTTCTTTTATAAATTACCCACGCTCTGGTATACTGCTATAGTCACCAAAAATGGATTCAGACAAAAAATCAATACCAAGAGTGGGCTGCTGCTATAACAATATCTGAAAATGTAGAAGTGCCTTTGAGTTGGGTAATGGGTAGATGCTGGAAGAATTTAGAGCAGCAGGCTAAAAAAAGCAAAGAATGGAGCAATGGGGCAGCTCTTATGGGTGCTCAGAAGAAGAGAAGATCTATAGGGAAAGTCTGAAATTTCTTACAAATTACTTGAGTCTCACCCACATCTGATTTAGATAAGACCCTGAACTGTGGACTTTTGAGTTGGTGCTGGAACAATTTAAGACTCTGAGGGATATTGGGATAGAGTGAATGTGTTTTGTATGGCAGAAGGATGGGAGTTTTAGGGGACTAGGTGCGAAATGCTATGGTTTGGATGTGCCTTCCAAACTTCTGTTAAAATCCAATTGCCATTATGATGGCACAGTGGTCCTCCATCATCTGCAGGGGATACATTCCAAGACCCTCAGTGAAGCATGACATTGTGGATAGTAGCAAACTCTATATATACTATCTTTTTTTTGTATACATACATACCTATGATGAAGTTTAATTTATAAATTATGCACAATAGATTAACAACTAATAATAAAATAGAACAATTATAATAATACACTGTAATAAAAATTATCTGAATGTGGTCTCTCTCTCCCCCTCTCTTTCTCTGAAAATACTGTAACTAAAACCATGGAATGTGAGACTAAGGATAAGGGGGGACTACAGTATTAAGAGGCGGGGCCTTTAAGAAGTGATTGGGTCATGAGGGCTCTGACCTCATGAATGGATTAATGCCATTATCATGGGAGTGGGTTAGTTATCACAAGAATTCGACCCTCTTTCTCCCTCTCATGAATGAACTTCTTTGCCGTGTGATGCCATCTGCCATATTATGACACAGCAAGAAAGACTTCACCAGATGCAGCCCCTTGATCCTGGGCTTCCCAGCCTCCAGATGCATGAGCTAAATTAATCTTTTTTCTTTATAAATTACCCAGCCTGTGATATTCTGTTATAGCAACAGAAAATGGACTAATACACATATATCCTAGTGCTTCTCATCTTTTTAACAGGTGCTATTGTTGATGATTCTTTTATTCCCACCAGATTGGGACCCCCCTGAGGGTGGAGAATAGATCTTATTCATTACTAAATGAAATGAGTTCCAATGACTTTCAAAGAGCCTCCACAATTACAGAGGAATAATAATGAAAACTTGCAGCCAGCGGTTTGTAGTCCTTTCTCTCCTGCCTAATCCCCATAGCAACACTGGACTAGGGGTGGGTGGCACGGCAGCGGGGGTGGAGTGCTGAAGCACTTAAGACAATTTCTCCTCAGTCATAGTCATGGTTCTCTTTTTCCCCTTGTGACTCCTAGATTCACAGTATAACTCTCTTCTGGATGTGGCGGTTGCTACACAGAATGAAAATTTCGGTCCGTAACAGTTCAGTGCAGAAACAGGCAACCTGTGGCACTGAAATTAGCAAGTGGCACCTGAGGTTCTTGATGATGACACACTCTCACACTAGCCACTGCGTAGCCCTCTTTTATTTCTGTCTCACACAGTCTCTCCTCCCTCCCTTCCTTTGGTTCTACCCTGTTCCTCTCTTTTCTTCCTCCACTCCATATTTCCATTTTTCTACTTGTGCTCAGGATAGCCCATGAGCTAAAATTATTGCTGGGGAGGGATAGAAGACACTCAGCACAATGCCACCACTTTTCTCTCACTTGCCCAGGACAAAAATCATTAATTGATCTTTAAGACTCTTAATTGAAACCTCAAAATCCTAGAACAGAGCTGGAGATAGCCATCATTAATTAATAAGGGTGAGCATGCAAGATGAAATCTATTGCAATCTCTGGGGAATTTTATCCTCTTGGCAGTTGAAAGTTTTTTTTTTTAAGAGACAAGGTCTTGCTCTGTCATCCAGGCTGGAGTATAGTGGCATGATCAGCTCAATCTAGCCTGGAATTCCTGAGCTTCAGCAATCCTCCTGCCACAGCCTCTTGAGTATTTGGGACTACAGGCAAGTGCCACCATGCCTGACTAATTTTTTAAAATTTTTTTGTAGAGATGAGTTCTTGTTATATTGCCCAGGCCAGTCTTGAACCCCTGGTCTCAAGGAATCCTCCCATCTCAGCCTCCTAAAATGATGGAATTACACATGTGAGCCACCACACCTGGCATAGAAAGTACTAATTTGAGCCTTTGTATTGAATCGGAAAAAAAAATTTCTCTTTTTTCTTACTCCCTCCCCCATTCTGATTGATTAGTGGTGACTCTTCGGAGCACTGTTTCAACTGATCAGAAGAGAGTATTCTGGCCCAACAAGAAAGAATGTTATGATGTACTAGCAACATCTTGCTATATAATCAAGAATAGACAATGGCAACTTACATGCTTGGTATTTGCCCCATTTTGCCTTACTCTCTCATCCAGTAAATTACTATTCCAATATCTTCAGTGTAGTCACCAGGGCTTACATTCAACTATTAACTGAACTTGAATATGAGTAAATTAATTAGAATTGAGTATGATCGCAGCACTATGCTAGGCACTGGACATATAAACATAACTAAACACATCATTCATCTCAGGCAATAAATAGAGTCTAGCTTCTAACAAACACAATATTCCACTTGTGCATAAAGCCTATCAATAGGCAATATTGTCTGTGTTTTTGTAGCTTTTAAGAAAAGGATTTGCATTCCAAATAGAACCATTCTTTTTACTTAAGCCACAAAATCTGAACCTTGGATTTCCAAAAGCCTAAACAAGTCACAGATATTTCTAGGGGACACCCAAAAGTTTCTCATTGCATTTGAAAGGGGGTTAGGCTCCATGATGGAAATTTGAATAATTAAATACTGAGTACTGCCACTTTACAGAGTTTGAGAATTTGTAGATTGCATGTACATAGTATATGATGTCAGTGACAATAGGTGAAATGAGAACAAAGGTAGAGAAAATAGTAGATTAAAGCAATATAATTCTGCACAGACATAAGAGTACAGCATGCAAACATTAACTTTTCATAATGATCAGTTCAGAACAAGTTGTGACAAACAGAAACTGTGACACTGACAGAGGCATGATGGGAGTAACAACTAGCTATCTGTGCTAAAAAGAGCTGTTTCTCTGCAAAAGGATTCAACTTGAGGATGGGGAAGAAGCAGGGCAAAGATAGTAAATTCAAATGGAATACACATAACATAGCCCTCTGAGTTGAATCACCATCTGCCATCAGGGTCTCCTCCTTTCTCTCATCAATCATCACACTGGTTTCAAGTTCAGAAGCCTCCTAAGCATTAGGCTGCTGCTGTTTGTTAGATCTCAAAACCTTGTTTGCCTCTGACAACTATTATATTAGCAAATCTTTAGTTTTGTTTGATTACTTACTTGGGTTATATTTGTACATAAACTTCAGAAAAGTCTCCCAGATTTTAAGTTTTTGACTAAATATGTGCAATATATATAAACATATAATATTTAACTAGATACATCCCAATATGAAATTGGGAGATGGTGCATTTCCCCCAAACTAGCCAAAATAATCCAAGAATTGGTCAATTTTCCAGCTGCCGCTCTCTACTCAAACATGAGATAGGTCCCCAGCTCCTGATCTTTAAAGTAAAACAGAGCCACGTGACAGAGAAACTTACTCACCAGTGAGGTATTTCTCAAGGTGTGGTCCATAGACCACCCTCCTCAAAATCTACCTGAGAAACATTAAAATGCAGATTCTTGGGTTCCACCCCAGAACTATTAAGAGCCCACAAATCTGTACCTTAACAAATTCACTAGATGATTCCTAAACGGATTGAAGTATGAGGAGCCCTACCCTTCTAGGGTAATGGCTCTGTGGCAAAGAGCTTTTCTCTTGTAGTCCTTAAAAGCATTTAAAATGTATCAGTCAAACTAGTCGCATCTCTGCAGTTAGCATTAAGGTAACTCAAGGTTTGGATCACTGGAAATTTTCCAAGGTTGGCATGAGGCTCCCAGCCTCAGCTAAGGGGCCCAGGGTAGCCCTGTTCTCTCAATGCACAAGGCACATGGAAGCCACGTGCGTCAGTCATGTAGTGACTCCACAACTGTTTACAGACTTGGTGGAGATCTTCAAACCTCAAAGGACCCCTCACAGCCAGGCACCCACCCTTCACTGGACTGGCAGTGCCTCTGGGCCACTTGCCTTGTTATTTATTGACTGATATTGCTGGCACCAGAAAGGCAGCTCCAAGTGAATCATCGGGGGATTTCTGCAGCGTCTCTGGCTGGTGCTGCTCAAAGCCAAGCACCCATAATTCCTCCGGCCGCCATCGATCAGTGGCAGACACAACAATAAAAAAAAAAACTAGCCAGGCGAATTTAAAGTTCAAACATGGCTGCTGAGGGACAGAAGGCCATATGCTGATTCCCCAGTTCCTTTTTAAGAGAGAAGAGCTCAGAGATAAATACAGAAAATCATTCTCATACTATTTTCAAATATCTAACCTTTAACTTTGTTTAACTTCAATAATTGCCTGAGTTGAGACTGCTTTTAAAACCAGGTTCAAATTGAATACTAAGTTCCCCACTTGATTTTATTCAGTATAGATTTCCTTTCCCAATACCTCAAAAGAGCAGTTATTTTGATTCAGACCATACATTTTAACTCACAAAAAAAAGCCCCCATGCAAATGTCGGCATAGAATGAAAATACTTGAATTTGTGAATTTCCAAAGTATTTGTGAGCCTCTTGGCACTTATATTATGCTTCTAGCAAATAAACTTCTACCAAATGCATACAGAGCATGACTTTGCACAAATATCTTATTTTGTACAGGACTATACATGCATGAACAATCTAAAACAATGAAAGAATTTAAAGTTAGAGACAAAAAGGACTACGACACATCTGTTCTACAATCCTCATTTTGCAGTTAAAGAAAGTAGATTCTGCAGGGCAAACTCAAAGTTTCTTTCCAGCCCTGAAATTGTGATTTGCATAATATGGCAGAGACTATGGATGCTGTGCCTTATCCCTTCAGCAATCATGGTTCCCATCTCTGCCCACAGCTCCCTACGGCAAGCACCTGTGCCTCTCCACCTGACTGAAGGCTGCTTCCTCTGGCCACAGGAACGTGCTGGGCTTATACAAGGGAGGAAGGAAGGTAATGGGGAGTTAAAACATCTGGGCCAGCTCTCAGCTAATGCCAGAAGCAGTCCCCAACCTTTTGGCACCAGGGACCAGTTTTGAGGAAGACACTTTTTCACGGATGGGGGGACGGGGGAGGAGGCAGGTGGGAGGGAGGCGGAGCTCAGGCGGTGATGCACGGCGCTGTTTTCCTAACAGGCCATGGACTGGTATCAGTACCGGAGGGTTGGGGGCCGCAGCCGTTGACAGCATCTCCCAGGGGTGGGATAATCTGCCTGCTAACACACCCAGTGATGGCTTCTCTGTCTCACTTCATCCCCCTACCAGAAGCCCCTGAATGTTTACCCCTACTGGCACTCAAATCCAGGTCTTGGAGCGTTCTTTTGGGAGAGCTTACCCTAATATGCAAAGTCCCACAGTTACGGCAGAAAGGGAAGACCAAGCTGACTTGGTTTTATATTTTTAAAGACACACATGTTATAGCATGTCATGAAAACCTAGAAGAGGAAATAGTTTGGTCTTAAATGGTGCGAGACGTGTTCATCCAGTTCTTAACAAGTGCCAAGTTTTCAGAACCTTTGTCTCAATTCATACCAAGGAGTTATTCAGAATTGAATATCAACTAGGCTCAAAACTGACTTAACAAGCAATTTTGAGGTAAAACAGACAAAAATATTTGTTCAAAGCCAAAAGTAGCATTTGTCATACTTGCCTTCTGAGATGAGAGCAAAGTCTAACGATTCTGTAGATATCTTCAGAATTAATATTTGGTCTGAATAAGCCAGGTGTCTCTAGTTGGTTCACTATGTTTCAGTTTTATTTTAACCAAGACAGTTTTTCACCTACATTTCATTAAATTTGTTTTGAATCAACCCTAGAAATACTTGCATTAAAGCTTTGCTTTTGGCCGGACGTGCAGTGGCTCACACCTGAAGTCCTAGCACTCTAGGAGGCCAAGGCCGGAGGGTCGCTTGAGCTCAGGAGTTCAAGACCAGCCCAAGCAAGAGCGAGACCCCGTCTCTACTAAAAATAGAAGAAAAAAAATTAGGCAGGCATCATGGTGTGCAGTAGTCCCAGCTACACGGGAGGCTGCTTGAGCCCAGGAGTTTGAGGTTGCTGTGAGCTGGGCTGACGCCACTGCACTCTAGCCCAGGCAACAGAGACTCTGTCTCAAAACAAGAAAAGGAGGGGGGGTGCTTAGCTTTTATCTTTTTCCTTTTACTAAAGTAGTATTCATAATACTTTAATTTCTGCAACAATATATAGGCTTTTTAATTTTATATTCATTGCTCTTATTTTATTCAATAGATAGGTGCACTAATAAAACACTTTATGTAAGTGGTGATATGTGGCCTTATTATCTTGCTTCTGACTACAGTAGGGGTGTTTCCAAATTTTATTATTCTCTAGTATGGTTGCTGTGGCTTTCTGTTAAAGAAATTTTATAATGGTAAATATAAAGTTTATTTTTTTTAAGTCTTTATTCTTTAATGCAGTCTTTAATGCAGTCTTTTTTTTTTTTAATTGGGGGAAAACTACAAAGCATTTACAGTACAATGCTTACGGTCACAATTTGTAGTGAGCTGATTTCCCAAAATATATTACCACTCAAGTTGACTTATCTTGTTACATTCAAAAACCTACTCTGTCAAAGTAGTCCATAGCTTTCCTTTTTATTGCTGAATAGTACTCCGTTTAATGAATGTACCACATTTGGTCTATCCATTCATCAGTTAAAGGACATTTGGATTGTTCCAATCTTGCGCTATTATGAATAAAGCTTCTATGAACATTTGTGTACAAGTCTTTGTGTGGACATGTGTTTTTATTTTTCTTGACTAGATTCCTACAAGTAGAATTGCTGAGTTGTATAAGATTATGTTTAACTATTTAAGACATTGCCAAACTATTTTCCGAAGTGTGAGCAATGTGTGAGGATTCCAATTTGTCTACATCCTCACCAATACTTGTTATTGTCTATCATTGTGATTTTACTTTTTACAGTGTGGGGTGAAGTAGTTTCTCACTGTGGTTTCAATTTGTATTGCCCTAATGGTTAATAATGTTGAGCATCTCTTCATGGGCTATTAGCCATTCTTATATCTTCTTTGGTGAAGTGTCTAAGCAAATCTTTTACCCATTTTTTAAGTAGCAGCTGTTTGTCTTCTTAAATCAAGTTGTAAGAGTTCTTTACATATTTTAGATTCAGATCCTTTATGAGATGCACAATTTGCAAATATTTTCTCCCAGTCTATGTCTTATCTTTTCTTTTTCTTAATGATGTGTTTTGAAGTGCAAATGTTTTTCAATTTCTATAAAGTCCAGTTTATATCTTTTTTTATGCCACCTGCATTTAGTTTTATCTCTAAGAACTCTCTGCCTAACCCAAAGTCCATTTTCTATTAAGTTTTCTTCTATTCAGAAGCAGGTGCTGGAAAAAAATACAGTTTTCTTCTAGAAGTTTTATAGGATTAGCACTTACATTTAGGTCTATGAACCATTTTAAGTTAATTTTTGTGTACAGTGAGATATGAGTCTATATTAATCTTTGTGGATATGAATATTCAATGGAGAAATAAAGTTTTGTTGTGTTGGGCCACTGCAGTTTGCAGTTGTCTGCCACCCAGCATATTTCACTCTATTCTGACTGATACAATCTTGATATGTTAATACAGGTAACTACAGGTTCGGTGCCAAACCACTGAAGTAGACAAATATCACAATAAAGCAAGTCACACAAATTTTTTGGTATCCCAGTATATATAAAAATTATGTTTACATTATAGTACATCAATTAAGTATGCAGTAGCATTAATTTTTTTAAAAAGTACATACATTAAGTAAAAATTACTTAATTGCTAGCCAGGCACAATGGCTCACAGCTATAATCCCAGCACTTAGGGAGGCTGAGGCCAGAGGATCGGAGGATCAATTGAGACCACGAGGTTGAAACCAGCCTGAGCAACACAGTGAGACTCCATCTCTATAAAAAATAGAAAAATTAGCCAGGCATGGTGGCTCATGCCGATAGTCCCAGCTACTCAGGAGGCTGAGACAGGAGGATCACTTGAGCCTAGGAGTTTGAGGTTGCAGTGAGCTACGATGACGCCACTGCACTCTAGCCCAGGTGACAGAGGGAGACCCTGTCTCAAAAAAAAAAAACTTAATTGCTAAAAAATGCTAATGATCATCTGAACCTTCATTGAGTTGTAATCTTTTTGCTGATGAGAGGTCTTGTCTCCACATTGATGGTTGCTGCCTAATTAGGGTGATAGTTACTGAAGGTTCAGGTGGCTGTGGCAATTCCTTAAAATAAGACAACAATGAAGTTTGCCACATTGAGTGACTCTTCCTTTCATAAAAGATGTCTCTATAGCATGTGATAATATTTGATATCACTTTACCCAGTGCAGAACTTCTTTCAAAATTGAAGCCAATCCTCTCAAACGCTGCTGGTGTTTATGTTTACGTAATATTCTAAATCCCTTGTCATCATTTCAACAGTGTTCACAGCATCTTCACCAGTAGATTCCATCTCAAGAAACCATTTTCCTTAGAACAGTGATTTCCAGGGTCTAGGGGGACAAGAGGATAAGGAGTAAATGCTTAACATGTAATGAAGTGTCCGTTTGGGGTGATGAAAATGTTTTGAAACTAGATAGAGGTGATGGTTGCAAAATATTGTAAATGTAATTAAATACCACCAAGCTGTTCACCTTAAAATTATTAATTTTATGTTATGTGACTTTTATCTCAATTTTAAAAAAACAACTTTAAAAAAACTACTTTCTTTACTCATGAATAAGAAGCAACTCCTCATCCATTCAAGTTTTATCATGAGTTTGAAGCAATTCAGTCCCATTTTTAGGCTCCACTGCTAATTTTAGTTCTCTTCTATTTCTACCACATCTGCAGTGATTTCCTGTACTGAAGTCTTGAACCCCTCAAAATTATCCATAAGAGCTGGAATCATGAACTCCTGTTCATGTTAATATTTTGGCCTTCTCCCATGAATCACGAATGTACTGAATGGCATCTGGAATGGTGAATCCTGGGATCCTTTTAGATTGGGGAAATTAAGTAAGTAAAATTTGAAAAATAGAATGGTGAATTCTTTCCAAAAGGTTTTCAATTTATTATACCCACATTCACCAGAGGATTTACTATCTATGGCAGCTATAGCCTCATAAAATATGTTGCATGATATAAACTTTTAGGAGCATGGAAAAATTAAATTGCGACTTTTATTGTTACGTAATCATTTGGGGCTTGTCAAATCATCATCCCCCTACCCCAACCCTTCAAGAATTTGCATGTGTTGCCATCATATGATAGTAGTGCTGTCTTGGCAGTTGAAAATTTAAGGTGAGTGATTGAAAAGTGTGTGTGCAGTCAAAACAAATCACTCAATTAACTGTCACAGGGCTAGGTTCTAATTCCCATCTCTACACACCCTGCTCATATAGCAGGGTTCTATATATTAAAATTTAGGTGGAGGGATAAGAGAGAGAGAGAGAGATAAAATAAATTATCCAATGGTAAGAAAGATAAACATTCCTTTTTGTGGCCGGGTGCGGTGGCTCACGCCTGTAATCCTAGCACTCTGGGAGGCCGAGGCGGGTGGATCGCTCAAGGTCAGGAGTTCAAGACCAGCTTGAGCAAGAGCGAGACCCCGTCTCTACTATAAATAGAAAGAAATTAATTGGCCAACTAAAAATATATAGAAAAAATTAGCCGGGCATGGTGACACATGCCTGTAGTCCCAGCT
>CAUYRT010104781.1:0-13704 GCA_963574885.1 Lepilemur ruficaudatus | reverse complement strand
TGGCGCATGCCTGTAGTCCCAGCTACTCGGGAGGCTGAGGCAGTAGGATCACTTGAGCCCAGGAGTTTGAGGTTGCTGTGAGCTAGGCTGACGCCATGGCACTCACTCTAGCCCGGGCAGCAGAGTGAGACTGTGTCTCCCCCCCCAAAAAAAAAAAAACAAAAGAAGAAAGAAAACATAGTGAGCAAAAAGGGAAAAACAGAAGAAAACTCGCCCACATTCCTATGGTGCAGAGTAATCATGTCAGCATTTTGTCATATAGCCTTCCAGATCTTTATGTGAGCCAATCGTAGGGGAGAAAAAGTAGAGGGAACTCCCTCTATTCTTAAGAAATGATTTTCAAAAAGCCAGAGGATTTCCAGGAAGCCTCATTGCTCCTGTGAGGCCAGGGGCACCTGTGAATGTGTGTGTCGTCCTGTGCCCGCTCGTGACGTGGGGAAGGCCCAGGCAAGGACGCTCTGAGCTGGGCAGGAATGAACTACTGCAGCTCTGCAGGTGCCATCCCAACCCCCTCCCCAGGCCTGCCCCTGTCTTCCAATCTGTGCATCAGCCTGCCAGGAGTGGCACTCCCACCCCAGGGGAAACTATAAGCATGAAGCTTGGTCCTGCCGCCTCCACTCCCTCCCGGTAAGCCGCCTTCAGGGAAATGTGCACTTGGGCACTCAGTTCCCCTCGGAGCAGCAAGCCGAGCTCATTGTTTGTGGCCCACACCACATCCCCTCATTGTTTGTGGCCCACAGTTAGCTGCTCACTAACTGTGACCTGGGCTTTGGAGCCACCCACCGGGTTCCCTGCTCCCTCCCTCGCTTACTCACTGAGCCTCAGGTCATCCATCTGTAAAGCCAGGATACAATTACACCTCCCTGGGAGGGTGGCTGGCAGGACTCAGCGAAATGGTGTAACACTTGGCATAGTGTCTGGAACAAGGTAAGCACTTTATTATTATCATCCATCCCACTGCCTTTTTCTTTCTTTCTTTTTTTCTTTTTTAGAGGCAGAGTCTCATGATGTTGTTGCCCAGGGTGGTCTCCAACTCCTGGCCTCAAGCCATCCTCCCGAGCACCTGGGATGCAGGTGCAAGAAGGTGCAAGCCGCCAAGCCGGGCACAACTGCCTTCTTGACAGGAACCGGTGGGCTCTCTCTGAGAAGCCGCAGGCGTGGCCATTTCCTGTGAAGAGCCAGGCCGTTGTTACAGGAAATAACTCTGCTCATTTTCCCCGCCTCCCTCCTGATGTCACAGTCTTCAAAAAAGAGGATCTGCATCTGGAAATCAGAATAAAAATAAATAGACAGGGAAGCAGTGTGTGGTGTGTGTGGCCTCTGGCGTGTGGAGTCCCGTCCAGGCGCCGGGTGGCGTGTGTCTGGTCACGGGGGCGTGAGGGGGACCTGTGTTCAGGGTGTGACTGTGGTGAGTGTGTGGAAACATCCTCGGTTTGAGGGTAGCACAAGGGCTTTCTCAGCCTTACCCCCGACTCCAAGATGGGCCTGGCTCTTGGGGGAAGCAGGAAATACCCTCCTTCCCAGGGCACCTAAAGTTGTGGTTCGGAGAGATGGATGGCAGGGCTGGAGTGTTGCGGAGAAGGCAGTTGTTTTTAACTTTGCATTTTCATTTTCATTTTCTGCACTCAGAGAGGCTGCCCTTGGTCGCTGCTGGCCGCTGCAGTGGACAGGGCCTTCTCTCGCCGCCGTCATCTTCCAGGAGCAGCCTGTCTCCAGGAGGCAGAAGGTAGGATCGGGAGCAGCTGGGGTCAGGGAGCCTCCCTGCCCCCACTTCCTGAGCTCCAGTTTTGTGCTTTGCCGACTAATGTCCTCCCTGGGACAGATTCTGGGGACTGAGGAGCCCAGGTCCCCAAGGGTCCCTGGTTGGGTAGGGCTGCACAGGACCCTTTCAAGTCTGGCTCTGGGATGGTCACTTCCTTCTTTCTTCACCACACCTGTGGCCTCACTGGGGTTTGGTGGGGCATGCGTGTGCAGGCCCTGCTTTGTTTTCAACAAAACTCCTGGACAGGAGCTTTGGGATGATGTATTCCCAGCCTGTCTCGTAGAACAGCCTCTGGGAATGGTGGGGCCCCAGGGAAAGGGAGAACTGGGGGGAGGTGCCCAGCCAGGGCCTCAGTCTCAGAAGAGCAAGAAAGCGAGGAGAGCATGGCCATGAATTTCTTGGTGCCCACAGATGCCTTACTCCAGCCTGCATCCATCTATTCCACGTCCCAGGGGCGGCAGGGCCTGGACGGCAGCCTTTGTCCTGCTGAGTGCCTGCCTGACAGCCCTTTGGAGGCTAGGGCCAGAACACATTCTCCAGGGCCTCGTGCTCCACCTGGCCTCCCTGCAGCTGGGACGGCTCTTGAATGGGGTCTGCATTCTGGCTGAGGAGCTGTGCCACGTCCACTCCAGGTGACTCTCTGCAGTACCAGTGGTGACTGGGCACCCAACATGTGTCTGTCCCTTGACACCTAAGCCTGCCCCTCCCTGAACTTCTGTGGCTGAGCTGGGCTGGGGGTTGGGGGCTGGGGCTTGGCTGTCATCTGCAGGTACCGAGGCAGCTACTGGAAGGCTGTGCGGGCCTGCCTGGGCTGCCCCAAACGCCGTGGGGCCCTGCTGCTGCTGTCCTGTTATTTCTACTCCTCCCTCCCAAATGAGACTGGCCTGCCCGTCACTTGGATGCTTGCGCTCCTGGGCCTCTCAGAGGCCGTGAACATCCTCCTGGGCCTCCAGGTAAGACACAGAGGGAGCTGGAGGGTCTGGCCAAGCAGAGGCTGTGGCTGGTGTGACCAGCTTTGAGCACACCACTGTGAGTCGTTTAAAGGTTGGAGTCCTTGGAGTATGGCCTGTAATATCCTGGAACAGTAGGTTCAGCAGTGGCAGAGAAGGGAGCAAATTAGCAGCAGATTGGGAAATCTTCTTGGAGGAGGAGGGCTCTAGGTGTCCTTTACGGAGGCCCCCAGTGCCATCCTGTTGTCCACAGAGCGTGGCCCCAGCTGAGGTCTCTGCAATCTGTGAAAAAAGGAACTTCAACGTGGCCCAAGGGCTGGCATGGTCGTACTACATCGGGTACCTGCGGCTTATCCTGCCAGGTGGGCCGTCTTCTATGCTCCCATTTCCAGACCTATAAGACAGACAATAAGACACACAGCCTCCTATGTTTCCAGAACTTGCTATACTTTTCAAAGCATTTTCATAGCCTACCAAATAATTTGATCCCAAAGCATCCTTGTAGGTGTGAACGATGTTGTTATTATGCCTGATTTATAGGAAGAAATATGGGGCTTAGAGCCATTATGTGACTGCCCAAGGTCACCTGTGAATTCTTTCTCTTTCCTTTTTTTTCTTTATTTTCTTTTCGGTTGTTTTTTTTTTTTTTTTTTTTTTTTTTGTTGGGGAGGGACAGGGTCTTTCTCTTTTGCCAGGCTGGATTGCAGTGGTATAATCATAGCTTACTGCAGCCTCAAACTCCTGGGTTCAAGCCATTCTCTCGCCTCAGCTTCCTGAGTAGCTGGGAGTACAGGTACAAGCCATCATGTCCAGCTAATTTTTAATTTTTTTTTTTTTAGAGACAAGTGTCTCACTATGTTGCCCAGGCTGGTCTCAAACCCCTGGCCTCAAGCACTCCTCCCACCTCAGCCTCCCAAAACTCCCAGCTATCATCACTATTTTACAGATTTTAAAAAGTGTAGTTCTGAGAGATCAAGTAACTTGTCCAATGTCACATGACTTAGGGAGAGGCGGAGAAAGGGTCTGAGTCTGGTCCAGAGCCTGGACCCTTGATCACTGCACTGTGGAGCCCATGCGTCTCATTCCTGACTTGCAGGCTAAAGCTGCGGCTCCTCTTCCACATCTCGTTGCTATCTCCCATTAACACAAGGGCTTCGGCTAGAAGATAGTTCTGGAGGCCTGGTTCTGTGCACCTGGGAATGCTGGGAATGTCACCTCACAGGGCTCAGCCTATCCCTCAGATCCCTGAAAGCTTTGGTGGGAAGGGGTGCGGCTGACACAGAAATCTGGGAAAAGGAGAAGGGAGGGAAGGGTGGAGGGGTAGGAGGAGGGGCCGGGAGGGTTCCTGGATGCTCTGCCCCTCCTGGCCTTCTATACACTGACAGTGGACTGAACCCTACATTTTTCTGCACCCACAAACTGAGGGGGCCAATGACCTGGGTCTCAGTCCTGAATCGGGTAGGAGACAGGGTTAGTGGGAATGACTTCATGGGCTTCCCTACTCCAGGGCTCCAGGCCCGGATCAGAGCTTACAATCAGCTCCACAACAACATGCTACGAGGCACAGGGAGCCGGCGGCTGTACATCCTCTTCCCACTGGACTGTGGGGTGCCTGATGACCTGAGCGTGGCTGACCCCAACATTCGCTTCCTTCACGAGCTGCCCCTGTATAGCGCTGACCGTGCCGGCATTAAGGGTCGGATTTACACCAACAGCGTCTATGAGCTTCTGGAGAACGGGCAGCCGGTGAGTATGCAAGGAGACGGGGCCCCTGGGGACGGGTGAGGCCCCCAAGAACCCTGGGCCCTGGCCAGGCACTGATTAAATTCACCACCCTTCTCTGCACCTGTTTCTCCAGTTGGTCCTGGGGCTGGGCAAGATTCAGCTCTGAATAATAGTGATTAAGTAACATTTATTGATCACTTACTGCATGCTAGGTGCTATTCTGGGTGCATCTTCTGACCACCTCATTGAATCCTTACCACCACCCTGTGGGGCAGAGTCTGTTATGATCACTACTTTACAGAGGAGGAAACTGAGGCTCAGAAACATGGGGGAAAGGGATGATTTCAACTTGAGTATGCCATACTCTCGACCACAAAGCTGCCCCGGAGGAAGGCTATGAGAATATTTGAGGGATTTCCTGTGTGTGCGGGGGAACCCAGGCCAGAGTTGAACCCCAGAGACCAGCCCCAGACTCGATTTCCAGCTGGAGTAGTTGACAGCCTGGTTCTGTGAGTCTTGCCCCGGGATCTTAGGATGAGGATCTGTGAAGGACAAATTGTAGCCCAGCCCTGATCCTGATTTCAGAGATAGGTGTCAGAGGCAAAAGCAGACCAGACAGCAGAGACCTCATCGGGGTGGCCACCTCCCAGGACTCCATCTTTGTAGACTGAGGGAATGGAGCCTCAGCCCAGGGCCCTGGGGTCCAGACTCTGTCTGCTTGGCCCGTGACTCGGTCTGGTCTTCTCTCACCTTCTGCAGGCAGGCACCTGCGTCTTGGAGTATGCCACTCCCTTGCAGACCTTGTTTGCCATGTCACAGTATGGCCGAGCTGGCTTTAGCCGGGAGGATCGGCTTGAGCAGGCCAAACTCTTCTGTCGGACACTTGAGGACATCCTGGCAGATGCCCCGGAGTCTCAGAACAATTGCCGCCTCATTGTCTACCAGGGTGAGGGGTTGATAGGCTGGAGGGCGGGAGTCAGGGGTCCTGGGAGGGTCAGAAGGAGATATGGCAGCACCGTGCCCTGGGCATTTAAGCCCTGCCCCTTCCTCCCCTAGGAAAGGTCCCTCTCCTGCTCCCAGACACTAGATTGCTTTCTGAGGTCTTTGGCTGTAGGCCATGGGTGGAGCCTGAAGAAGTGGGTCCTAGGGGCCCCTCCATTTAGGGATGCCAGAGGAAGCAGAAGAGTCCCAGGCCAGTGTGTACCAGGCACAAGAGACCAGGGCTGAAGCCTCCGCCCTGCTACTTCCTCACTGTGTGATCTTGGGCAGGTCTCTGGCCCACTCAGAGAATCATCTCTAAAAGCAAGAGGGTGGAATTCCGTTATCTATAATCTAAAACCACTTCTAGCTTTAGGAGTCCATGACACTCTACCCCCAGTGGCTGGGGGTTGGGTAGCAAGAGGTACAGGAAGGGTTAGCGGATCTTCCCAGCAAGTCCTCTGGGTGTGTTCAGAGTGGGACTGTTTCAGGTCCTCACTCCACTCTCCTCTACCTCCCTGCTCCATACCCTGCAGAGGGAAGCGGCTTCTCGCTGTCGCAGGAGATTCTCCAGCACATGCGGCAGGAGGAAAAGGAGGAGGTTGCTGTGGGCAACCTGGGAACCTCAGTGGTGCCCACTTCCTCCATGCTCTCCCAAGATCCTGAGCTCCTCATCAGTGGTATGGAACAGCCTCTCCCTCTCCGCACGGATATCTTCTGAGGCCCAGGTCACCTTGCCTGAGCCTCCAATCACCTCCAAGAAAGAGTCTGGACTGGGGGCTTTCTCCAGCGGCTGGGTGCCCAGCAGAGCCATCTGCCACGGGGGCCCTTGCATAGAAGGTCTGGACTTTGGCATCTCAAGATGAGCCCATATCCTCGGGCAAGTCGTTTCACCTCTCTGAGTCCTCAGTCTGTGAGCCGAGATTATAACCATTGCCCCACCTACCTTGCAGCGTTGCTGTGAGGACTGTGAACGCACGGGAGTTTTCCACACTGTAAGCATCTGGTAACTTTGGGATGTGCCGGGCGTCTTCCACTGAGCCCTCCAGACCTGCTCTGCACCCTTCTCCACCTCCCCTGCCCTGGGACGCTGACCTGTCTGGACGGCATCAACAGGGTCCCTTGCCCTCCTGCCTCTGTTCACGTCCGGTGAATGGGGAGCCCCCTCAGGAGAACGGGGGAAGGAGGAGGTGAGGCGGGGTAGTCATTCCCCCAGGTCGCCCCCTGCAGTATCAAGGATGCTGTGGGCCCTTCTGCCCAGCAACCTCCAGCAACCCTGTCTGTCTCCAGGTTTCTGGAATTGCGTCCTCCCCGTGCCCTTTCAAGCCTAGTGGTGTACTGGTTCTCCACTGGGCTACTCACTGTCACTTGTGGTTTCCTTATCCCCGGCCCTTGCTCAATAGTCCCTTTTAAATACACTCCTCAGATTACCCAATTTGAGTGTGTCGTTTTTTTCCTGCCAGACTCTAACTGATAGAAGGGATTGATTGTTTATCCCCAATGTCCAAATCTGCTTGCATGTGCATGTTTCCTCATACCCCTCCTCATCCTAGAACAGGGCAGTGGGGTGGTGGGTGTCATTTCTGTGGGGACACAGTCCACCAGTCGGGCTGAAGGCATAAAGTTAGGTGGCACCCCCACCCACCTGCCCTTTTAGTGCCCTTGGCCCAGTGGGAGGCGTGGGGAGCAGGCGCCAGCGGCTGGCCTGGGCCAGCACACAGATGCTCTGAGAGCCATGCAGCTGCGTCCTGGGCAAGGGGCCGCTCAAAAGAGCAGGACCCACTGAATAAATATCCCCAGATGAGAGAGCCTGCAAAGGGATAAGGGGGGAAAAGAGTCTGTATGAGAAGACGGGACATACTTGGGGGGCCTTGGACGACACAGCCAGCCACCACGCCATGCCTTATGCCTCCACTGCTAGAACTGAACCGCTGCAACAGCACTGTGCAGACACAACTGCCCCATCTGGGAGGGAAGGCAGCCCATGCCTGCCAGCTCCATCTGTTCCGCCAGGTTGGGCTTGTTCCCTCCCTCCCACCTTTGTTGGGCCTTTTTTAATCACAAATGCTCAATATGCATTTCTGAGCACAGCATCACTGTGCAGAAATGCCCCACACACAGATGCACATTTGCCAGGAGGAGCTGGCTGCCCCTAAGGATGACAGAGCCACGGGGGTCAAAGGGAAGACAGTGTCCTCTCTCCCCAGCTGCCCTAGCTATTCTTCCCCCAAGGCCTAAAGGTCCTCCAACATCACACCAGTAACTCCTACACTAGAAACCAGCCCAGAACCAAGGGCCTTTCCAACATGACCTTCACCCACCCATCCAGCCCCAGAGTGGTGCTCAGGCTATGGAGTCTGATGGCTCCAGGTTCAAATCCTGCCTCCACCACTTAGTACCTTTGTCCAGCTAGGTATCCTGATAAACCTCAGGTTCCCCAAGTGTAAAATGGGGATGACAGCGGCCCCTCCTCCCAAGGCTATTGTGAGGAGTGAATGGTATAAGATCTGTAGGTCCACTGACAAGCCCAGTGCCCAGCACACAGCTGACCCACAAGATGGAACAGCTATTAACATTATAGCCTCCTCTCACCAGGCAAGCCTGTCCTCTGCACACTGTACTCCCCGCTCTGTTCCTTTCCATATTCTATTATTTTCCAGCCTCCCTGACACTGCTGGGGTCTCGCTGAGGCCAGGACACAGGGTTCACTTGTTTTCAGGAGTTCCCCAGAGTAAAGCATCAGAAGTCCTTCCATAAATGTTTGTCTGAGTTGGGCACGGTGGCTCACGCCTGTAATCCTAAAACTTTGTGATGCCAACGTGGGAGGATCACTTGAGGCCAGAAGTTCAAGACCAGCCTGAGCAAGAGTAAGACCCTGTCTCTACAAAAATACAAAAATTACCCTGGTGTGGTGGAGCACACCTGTAGTCCCAGCTACACAGGAGGCTGAGGCAGGAGGATCACTTGAGTCCAAGAGTTTGAGGTTGCAGTGAACTATGATGATGCCACTGCACTCTACCCAGGACAACAGAGCAAGACTCTATCTCAAAAAAAAAAAAAAAAAAAAGAATCAAAAGGAAAAAAAACCACCATAAATGTCTGTCTGCATGTTCTTGACTGCACATGAGTGAGGTTCAGAGGTGTCAGGGAAATGGTACCTTTCCAGAGAGCCGCTAGGAGGCCCAGTTTTGTCTTTCTGATCCCTGGCTGCACCTTCCTGACTATCCCCATGCCCCTCCCCACCGTGAGGAGTGGTCCCCGCCCCACTCCTTCCTTCCCCAAACAAGTTCCATGGAGCTCCTTTTCCATTCCTGTTTTTGCACAGCTGGAAAGTTCTGGATGTGGGAAATGTTTTGTGGTAAATTCTAGGCTTGTACCAACAGGCTCATGCACACACAAAGCATGAGGTAGTGAGAGGCCCCCCAGACCACCCCCATTGCATCTGGGAAGGCAAGACAGAGTCAGCGGGGACCATTCAAAGGCAATCTTTGAACTCTAAATTGTACGTGGGCTTACAAGGGCTTTGAGGGTTGACAACATGGCTTGGACCCTGATAGGCAAAGGGCTGCCCCAAGTAGGTGCAGGGTACAGATATTCCTTCCTTCCCTGAGTCCTAGTGAGTCTCAGAGAAGGCAGCCCCTGGGTTCCTGGCCTTGACTCTCCCTGGCTGGCCTGCAGAGGACCTGGGGGCCACGAAGGCAAGGCCTCTCCACGGGGCCTCTGATGTTCCTGCTTACGGGTGGGGTAGGCAGTGGAATCGCCCAAGCCGGATTCACTTTACACCAAAAGGGAAGGAGATTAGAGGTGCAAGGAGGGGCCAGGGACTTGGAGAAGGAGGTTCAGGGGTCTGGTGGCTGCTGAAGAAGAGGTAGTGACTTTGTAAGAGTGGCTTTGGGCACTGGGAATGTCCACAGCAGCACGTTTCTGGACAAGGCCCTCAAGCTTCTCTTATTACTCCTTCCACAGTGGGGCTTTCTCTGTAACTATCCTGAGAGGGCAACTCCCCCTGAGTCCAACGTGCCCTCCTAAGTGCCGATGCCCAGGCTGCAACTTGCTTTTGCCGTAATTCTTTGTCCAGTTTCTTGTTCTGAGTCGTGTCAGGCTAACTTTCCAAACTCTCCCTCTTACAGGTAAGTGACTTCATTGATGCTGAGCCTGGGCCCATCTGACGCAGGGCAGGAGCCAGAAACAAGAGGTCCCTGGTGGTCTTCTTCATGCCCTTCTTGGGCGCCCAGCCCCTGCCAGTGGATGAGGTAGTGCTGCCCCCTGGCTTTGGCACTGCTGGCTCCGTAGGGAGAGCGGCATGGCCCTGGGGCAGCCTTGGTCCCAAGTGGACTACCACCACGAGGCAGACTGCCAGCAGGACAAAGACAGCCACGAGGACAGTGAGCAGGGGAAGCCCATCCCTCGGGGGGGTTCCCAGGCCCCACCCAGCGGCTCCGGAAGCTGCCTCTGGGGCTCCTGCCCTGAACAGCTGTTCACAGCTGGAGAAGGCTAGGCGTGGGGCCAGCTTGGGAGGGGAGTGGCAAAGAGAGAAAGTGACATGGATGCATACACACAGAAAAAGACCAAATAGAGAGAGATGGACACGCAAAGGAAACTGAGAGACAGAGAGACAGAGTAAAGACATGGAGAGAGAGGGGGCCAGAGAGAGGTAGAGAAACACACAGGTAGACCCCACACAGCAACTGAGAGAATGAAAGAAAAAGACAAAGGAGGAAACCGAGAGAAAGATCCATCTAAAGAGGAAAAAGGAAAGAAAAGAGACAGATAAACACAGAAATATAGAGACTAGGGAGACAGAGTCATTAAGAAAGGGACAGTGAGAGAGGCTTCGTTACAGTCGGGCCTATAGAGTTTGGCCCCTCAAGTCCCCTCCCACTGCCCCCCACCCCCAGGTCTCTAGCAAAATTCCTAAAAAGATACTGTGTCCTGGGTCAGGAATCTTAGCACACTTTGGGCTACTGTCCCACGTCCTAGACCGTGGGCAGTGGGCAGCTGCTTCTTTTTCTTTTTTTTTTTTTTTTGAGACAGAGTTTCACTTTGTTGCCCAGGCTAGAGTGAGTGCCGTGGCGTCAGCCTAGCTCACAGCAACCTCAGACTCCTGGGCTCAAGGGATCCTCCTGCCTCAGCCTCCCAAGTGGCTGGGACTACAGGCATGCGCCACCATGCCCGGCTGATTTTTTTTCTATATATTTTCAGTTGGCCAATTAATTTTCTTTCTATTTTTAGTAGAGACGGGGTCTCGCTCTTGCTGGTTTTGAACTCCTGACCTTGAGCGATCCACCCGCCTCGGCCTCCCAGAGAGCTAGGATTACAGGCATGAGCCACTGCGCCTGGCCTGGCAGCTGCTTCTTAAAGTCCCAGAGAATGGGAGTCATTGGCTAGCATCTTAGGCTCCCCCTACTCCCTGCTCACGTGGCAGGCAGAAAGGTGGCATCCTGGGGTGGGGGAAAGGAAGAGGAGACATGAATCCCCAGGCAGGGGACATGCCTCACTCCATGACTATGCCCTCCCGGGTGTCAGAGTCAGGTTCAGGGAGCCTGGAGGAAAGGGAGTGCTCAGTGTGGACTCCTGGCTGTGCCCAGGATGATTCAAGGGGACCCTGTGCCAACCTACCTTTGTGAGGGCCCATGGGTTCTTCTACCAAAAGCTGGGGGTCATGGTCCCTGCTCTGTCTCCAGTCAGCTAGGTGCTGGGTGACAGTGGGGGGATGGCTGTGAAGGTAGCAAACCTCAGAACTGTAAACCCCAGTCTTGGTGAGGTCATCACAGGCTCAAGAGCCTTTTTCTCCCTAGCTTCCCCTCCTGCCAGAGGGACTGTGCTGGAGCCCCTCCCTTTAACCCTGTGCCCTCAGCCTGGCCCTCTCCTTGGGTAGGCAAGGCCATGCTGGAGCCTAGGAAAGGCTACGGGGACAAACCCATTTCCTTCAGTCCCTTGGTCACACTGCCCACCATCCCATCTCCCGCACTGTCCCTTTGCTTGTGGAAAGCCCAACACCCCCCTTCTTGTGGGTATGAGGCTCTTTGGGGCCGTCGCCACAGAACTCCCAAGGCAGGGGTGAGGGAGCAGCGTCTGCTGCACAGACAAGGAAAGGAGGCTCAGGCTGGGGAAAGGCCCTGCGGGGGTCAGGCTGCTCTGGCAGGGAGGAGTGAGCCAAGAGTCTACCTGGTGCTCTGTCCACGACAGACAGAGCACTACTCCCCTGGGACTGGCAGCCAGCCAGGTAAAGGAGGGCTTGGCCCCCACCCAGAGCTGCCATGTCTGCGGGGCTCCCAGGGCACACACCCTGTGCACACGCTCGCACTGCTGCTTCCTGCATCGTGGTGCTTCCTTCCGGGAACATCTGTGCTACGCTGGGCTCAGCTCTTAACTCTGGTGGCACCTTAGTCTTCAAGCTTGGGTCTGCCTGCCCACCCCCTACCAGATCCCAGAAGCCAGGCTGACACCCCCCACCCCCCACCAGGACATGCTGACTCCCCACCCCAACCAACTTCCTGCAGTTACTGTCCTTTGATCTTTTCTTTTTAAATACAATATCTCAAACACACTGGAAACTGTAGATTATAATATACTCTCTCTATTTTATATATGTGAAATAAACCTCTACACTTCGACCACTAGCTCTGTCTTCTCTTAATAGTTTGCCACATTTATTTTTAAAATGTTAAGAACTAAAATATTACACAAATAAAATAGAAGCCTCCACTCCCCGACCTCTCTCCTCCTTCTCACCCCAGGGGTAACCAACTCACAGAATTGGATGTTTATCATTCCCACACAAGGCATTCTTTTCCCTTTCAGGTTATTTCCCCCTTTGGTTTTTATAATATAAGAATTCTATATCTCTTTGCATTTGTCTAAATGTAACTTCATTTGAAAGTATGTGGGGTTTTTTAGTTTTATTTATTTATTTATTCATTTATTTTTAGAGACAGGATCTCACTCTGTTGCCCGAGTAGGAGTGCGGTGGTGTGATCACGGCTCACTGCAACCTCCAACTCCTGGGCTCAAGCCATCCTCCTGCCTCAGCCTCTCAAGCAGCTAGGACTAAAGGTGTGTGCCATCAACCATCCAGCTAATTTTTTTTTTAAACTTTTTGTAGAGACAGAGTCTCAGCATGTTGCCCAGACTGGTCTTGAATTCCTGGCCTCAAGCAAACCTCCTGCCTCAGCTTTCCAAAGTGCTGGCATTACAGGTGTGAGTCACTGTGCCCAGTCTATGTGTGTGTTTTAATGTGCTCAAGTCACAAAAAGTGCCCAATAATCTCTCCTTTCTCCAGAGACAGTTTTTTTGTTTGTTTTTTATTTTTTCATTTATCTTTGTTTGTTTGTTTGTTTTGGTTTTTTCATTTTTTATTTTTTGAGACAGAGTCTCACTCTGTTGCCCAGGCTACAGTGCCGTGTCGTCAGCCCAGCTCACAGCAACCTCAAACTCCTGCGCTCAAGTGATCCTTCTGCCTCAGCCTCCCGAGTAGCTGGGACTACAGGCATGTGCCACCACGCCTGGCTAATTTTTTCTATATATTTTTAGTTGGCCAATTAATTTCTTTCTATTTTTAGTAGAGACGGGGTCTCGCTCTTGCTCAGGTTTCGAAAGGTTTCGAAATCCTGACCTTGAGCGATCCGCCGGCCTCGGCCTCCCAGAGCGCTAGGATTATAGGCATGAGCCACTGTGCCCGGCCCCAGAGACAATTTTTTACAAGATATTTTCAGTCTCAGCTAACTGCATGGGACCAGCCATCCCTCACTTTGTCCCTTGCTACACACTCGCCATCCTCCACTCCAGGCTGGAGAGCGAGAGACTCCCTAGGAACTCCCCTTATCCAGTGTCTTGACCCAGGAAGAAGCAGAATATAGCCTCCTGGCTTCTCGTTTCTCAGCCAAGCTGCCCCACACCTGGACATTTAGGGACCCCACTCAGACCTCCAAGCTCACTTGAGCCCAGGGCCCCAGGCTGACCTGCAAAGCGAGTGAGACCTGCTGCTGGCTGGCGGTAGAGCCCCTGGCTGACGATCTCCCAGTGAGCTCAAAGGCTCTGATCACCCTCTGCTTCCCACTTTGGTCCATTTAGGCCTCAGCCAGGAGGACTCTGGACTCTGCCACAGGTCTAGGGCTTCAGCCACTGTCTTTTGCCTCCTGTGTTCTTTTTTTTTTTTTTTTTTTTTGAGACAGAGTCTTGCTCTGTTGCCCGGGCTGTAGAGTGCCGTGGCGTTAGCCTAGCTCACAGCAACCTCAAACTCCTGGGCTCAAGCAATTCTTCTGCCTCAGTCTCCCGAGTAGCTGGGAC
>CAUYRT010104779.1:0-24523 GCA_963574885.1 Lepilemur ruficaudatus | reverse complement strand
CTCCCAAGTAGCTGGGACTACAGGCATGCGCCACCATGCCCAGCTAATTTTTTGTATATATATTTTTAGTTGGCCAATTAATTTCTTTCTATTTATAGTAGAGACGGGGTCTCGCTCTTGCTCAGGCTGGTCTTGAACTCCTGACCTTGAGCTATCCGCCCACCTCGGCCTCCCAGAGTGCTAGGATTACAGGCGTGAGCCACCACGCCCGGCCTGATCACTTCCTTTTTGAAAAACCCTGTTCTTCCTTAGCTTCTGTGATACCACAATCTCCTGGTTTTACACTCAGTCTCTTTTGCTAGTTTCTCCTCCTCTATGTGACCTTTAAATGTGTGAGTACCTCAGTCTAAGGCTTTTCCTCATTTATACACTCTCCCTGAGGAGTTACCCACAATGTCAATTACCATCTACATGTCAATCCTCACATTTGTGTCTTGCTTGCACCCCAGTTCTCTGTCCATTTTCGCTGGGCTATTTCACAGGAAGCTCAAACTCAGCCTGTCCCAGGTTCAAGGCAAGCCTCACTAACGCTCACCAGTCTTATCTATCTTCCAGTTTGTCATCTCAGCTCAGGCCAAAAGCCTGGGAGTTGTTCTCTCCCCTCACCTTTTCCCTCACCCCCAACCACCAGTCACCAAGTTCTGCTACTGAGTCTGCTTCAGCCTGACACGAGAGATTTGGGGATTTTAGTCCATGGGGTTTTACCTAGTGATTGGATCATCTGAGACTGTCATTAGAGAGTCATTTGAGGACTCAGGATCCTGGATGGCTGAACTTCTTCACTGCCACCAGGCCATGTGGAACATCTTTATGCGCTAAATGGAGGTGACATGGTCTGGCTGAGATCCTGTCCAAAGCCAGGTGGCCCTGAAGGGGCAAGTACCACTTTGGATTCTCACATCAAATGGCCTTCGACTCCACTCCGTTTCAGTCACCTGCTCCACAATTACACACCGGACCTTGCCATCCCCTCCACAGTATTCCTTATCTCAGACATCTTCAAGTCTACCTCTTCTGCAGCCACAGTTCCCGTCTCTCCTCCTTATCTCTCACTGCTATCTTACCTGCTCTTTGGCTTTCATTCACGCATTCAGATCCTTCACCCTGCCACTTAATACTATTAACAACACCAACTATCACTTAATAAGCACTTCTGTTTGTCAGGCAGCACATCAGTGCTTTATATGTACTCTCTCGTGTAATGCCTGAAACAAACCTAATGGGTCGATAGTATTATTATTATTGTCATCATTATTCTCAACCTCTCTGAAGCACAAAAAGGTTAAATGACTTGTCCAATCAAGTGCCAGAGAGGAAACTTAAACTTAGGGCAACTTGATCCCAGAACCAGCCCTCTGAACCACTTTCCTGCAACGTACCCATTTCCTCTCGGCCTTGTGTCCTCACCTTCAGTTGCTCTGACTTCACAGGGCAAGTAGGGCCAGCAGGTTCCCACCACCCAGCACCGCCTCCTTTCAGAGTATTTCTCTCTCCCCTTGGGTTGCAGCGGGGACTTCCAGCTTCTACCTGTGCTCTGCTTTCGATCCTTGTCAGTCTCCTCAGGGACTTCGATCTCTTTTGTGTATCTGCCATCCTGCATGCTTTGTTGGATTCTTTCTTTCAGCGAATAAATATGATCTCCCCCTTCCCAGTCAGGCTTCTGAAGAGTTTTTTCCATTGACTGTCCCCCACTGCCTGGCCTCCCTCTCCCGCTCAGCCCACAGCTGTCTGGCCTCTGTCGCTTGCCCCAGGATCTCAGATGCTTTCCTTCTTAATGTTCAGTCAACACTCTGACTTCCTTACCTTGCCAATTACATTTGATGCTGTTTACCACTCGGCCTTCTTAAACACTTCCTAACTTCGGCTCCCGGGCGACCCCACTATTCAGGTTATTTTCCTACCACTTTGGCTTCTCCTTCATTGGCTTGTCCCCCTGCTCCCCAGGACTCCTCACTTCGCACATGTGCTCAGGCCGAGCTCATCCATCTCTGCCACGTTAACCTGCCATCCCCATGCCACCTGGCCCCTCCTATAGCCATTTCTCCATCTTGGATTTTTCCTCCAAGTTGCAGGCCATTAGGTTCTAGCTCAATTTGCCAAAAGCTAATTCTCAGAAATTATCAAGAATACACTATTTTGAAAAAAATGATAAAGTTTAGAACCATTCATATTGGAGACGGTGGTCTTAACAGCTTTGGAATGTTTTGAATTGTTTTGGTTGACTGGCCATCATTTTGTCTTTACAGAGCATTTTCTAGAATTGTCCATTTGCTTCTGTGACTGTAGGAGCTGGAGGGAGAGGAGTCCTTGACCAAGGGAGAGATAGCGAGAGAGTCAACCATGTCACAGCAAGGCCACTGCTGCCAGAGGGCAGAGAGGAGAGACTGACTGAGAGAATACCCTTATGAAAACATTGCTTATTAACATCTTCTTACTCAATAATCTGCTCAAGAATGTATTCAAGAATATATTCATATATTCTTATATTGATGAAGAACCTATTCAACAGCTGCATATTCATGAAGAGTATATTCATGCATATATACTTGAGCATAGTTAATATCTTGAATGTTCTTATGGCCAGACCTTTCGTGTAGATGGAAAGACACTAATGAGGAATTATTTTCGGGATGGACACCCTGCTGACTGACTCCCCATCCCTGCGAGCAGTAGCCTAGTCCATGTTGTCAGCCACCTGTTTTCTCAACAGGGATCTGGGGCAGAGACAAATGAAACATCCCTTGAAATGTCATTGGGAACTGGTTGTCTAGGGGGTTTCTCCCTGTGGTGTCAGTCAAGCCCTGGCCTTCCCCGTGTGCACCAGCACCACTGTCTATGCCGCGGCCATCCTCCCTCCGTGCGGTGGGCTTCTTCGTTCTGCAGCGTCTTCCCTCTTCTCTGGCATCACCGCTGCTGGCTTGGGTCAAGACTTCCTTGGCTCTACCCTAAATGACATGCCACATGGCCTCTGTCCTTCTGGCCTGTCCTTCTGGGCACCCAAATGGGAACTTCAAAAAAGATTTTAGGTTATGAAATATTTCAAACCCAGGGGAAATGTAGAGAAAAGCATAATTAACAGCCCCAGCTTCTTCAACTCTTAACACTGGCCAGATTTATAGCTTCAAGTCTTATTTTTTAAGAAACTTTAAAAGATACAGTTGAAGTTCTCTCATTACCCCTTCCCACCCCATCTCCCTTCCGCTGGCCTCCCTGTCCTCGTTTGGGTGCTCATTTCTGTGCATACACAACAGGTAGTGATGTTTTGCTTGTGGTTTTAACAGCTCTATTGAGATATAATTTACATGTCATAAAATGCTCTGTTTTAACTACATTTCATTGGTTTTTGATAAATTTACTGAGTTGTACAACTATTATCACAATCCAAGTTTTTTGTTTTTGTTTAAATAACAGCTTTATTGATATAATTCACATCCCATAAAATTCCAGTGGTTTTTAATATATTCACAGAGTTGTGCAATCATCACTACCAACTAATTCCACAAAATTTCATCATCCCCAAAGGAAACCTTGTCCCCATTACAGTCCCTCTCCATCTCCCTCCTCCAGCCCTGGCATCCCCTCATCTGCTTCTTGTCTCTGTGGGTTGGCTTCTTCTGGACATTTCACAGAGATGGAATCATGCACTATGTTGTCTTTTATGACTGCTCAATCTCTATAATCAGCATGTTTTTATAGAGTAACTACTGCATGCTGAACACTGGTCCTGGGATATTTGTAGAATTTAATAGCATATGCAGAGCATTTAGGCTTTAGTTTCTACCACTTCTAGTCTATGGCTGTTTTCGTAAAGCTGTTACAAAAGAATAACTATATATAAAATATATATGAAGATCAGTGTATGTGTTACTGATCTGTGTGTGGGTGTTCCTAGGCAGACCTGGGGGAGGAGGCAGGCTTTGACTAGAGTCTGGGGAGAGAGGACAAAGTCAAATTGGAACCCAAGTCTAGTGTAGGTGCAGGACTGCTCACTGTCAGTACGAGCTCCAGGCAAGGTACTAATGAAATATTACTTTCTCTTTTGCTCCCAAGACAAACATTGATGGAAGAGCAGGTGAATGACCACCTACAGGGCCACCTGGATGAGATTTACCAGCTCAAACAGAATCTGGCCTGCACTGAAGAGAAAATGGCCTATCTGTCCTATGAGAGAGACAAGGAAATATGGGTGAGAACCTCATGGGGGAGCCTTTCAAGAAATGGACAGTGAGAAGGATGTAGGGATGAGAGAATCCATTCTGATACCCCTAAACCAAAGCAAGTCCCGGATCTTTGAGCTATATACCCCCCTGCCAAGGATTCCATGGGAACACACATGCTTGTTTTAGAGCTAGCAGCATCCAGTCTTTACATGCACGTTCCACTTCCCACCATCTGGCTTAGTTGCTTTTGGAATTTTGGTGCTGCAATGCTCAACCTTGAGGGCTCATCAGAACCACCTGGCAGGCTTGTTCCAAGGTGGTGGCTGGGCCCCAGCCCAGAGCCTCTGACTTCAGGAGATCTGGGGTGGGGCTGCTTCCGTTGGTGCTGTAGGTGCAGGGAGCACCCTCTGAGAACCTCTCCTTTAGACCTGGCTTCCCTCTCCTCACACTTTTCCATACCCAGAGCTCCTACTCCTGTCCTAGGTTAGCTCTGTCCCCACCAGGCCCTCAGTCTTAGGAGACAATGGATAAGGGAGTGTGGTTGAGTCAGACGAGCCTTGGCTGTTCCTGACGGGCCCTGGCAGCAGCTCTGTCTCTTCATTCTCTAACTTCTCCACTTCCCTCCTAAGATATTCAACTCGATGAATAAGATATTCAACTTGCTGCACACTCTTCAGGAACCGAATTAAATGACTGCAGTTCTGTTCTGACTTCTAGTGAACGTGTGTGTTTTTGTCTCCTGCAGGAGGTCATGGAGACTTTCAAGAGCCGAATAGCCAAGCTGGAAACTTTACAGCAAGTCACCCAGCTGGAAATGACAGAGAACCTCAGAAGCTGTCCCCAGGAGTTTTTGTTCAGATTTGTGAGCCTGCTCCTCACACTGGCCACCCTCCTCTTGGTCTCCATCTCCGCCATTTGTGCCTTCCCCTTGCCACTGGTCAACTCACGCCTGCGCACTTGCACCACGCTTGTGCTGCTTGGGCTCGGGGCCCTGGCCTGGCAGAAGTGGCATGCCATCTCCACCTTGGACTGGCAGGTGTGGGTCCCCTCCAGATGGAGACTGTACTCCAAGGACTCCAATTCTCTATCAGATGGACCTTAAGGGGCCTGAGTTTGCTAGTTCTGCCCTCCTTCTGGCCCTCCCCAGACAGCCACTTTGCAGTTCTTGCTTTCTGATTCTGTGACCACCAGCCTAGGGAGATGTGTGCAGATACCTACCTGCCTCTCACTCCTATTTCACCACAATCCTTACATGCCATCTGTAGACATGAGGCTTGGAGAAAATTAAAGTCTATGAAGCATTGCTTTCCTCTTTATCCCTCTCACGCCCTCTTGAGACCCAGGGCCTGAACACTCAGAGGCTTAGGTGGCCCCAAACTGCAGTGAAAGCCTCTGTGACTTTGTTGGTTTTGGCAAAGAGAAATTACAGTTATTTCATAGGGACAGAGGAGAAGGGGAGGAAGAGGTGGCCAAAGCGCCAGTGGGTGGAACAGGTAGGAGGCAGACCTCATGCAGGTGACACTGAAGAGACAGATGAGACCTCTGTTTTGGAGGCGCTGGAGAGTTCAGAGCCATCATCAACCTTCTTCCCAAAAAGCTGCAAGATGCAGTTTCGAAACTGGAAGGACAGAAAGTGTTATTCAGCAGAGCAGGAAGGGCCAGTGCGCCGTGCTAAAGGTAAGGCTTGGGGCATTCATTAAGTGTCACCTTAATGACTTAACATCTTCCCTTCTGCCATTCAGAATCGAATCAGGAGGATCAGAGAAGGCTCAGGTTACCCCTTGCATATGGGTCATCTCAGTCATTTAATTTAGCAGTTAATGGTGACCATTGTGAATTGAATTGTGTCCCCCAGAAGAATATGCTCAACTCCTAACCACTGGAACCTGTAAAAGTGTCCTTATTTGGAAATAGGGTCTTTGCAGATGTAACGAAGATGTGCATTAAGATGAAGTCATACTGTATTATGGTGGGCCCTGACCTAATGTCTGGTGTTCTTACCAGAAGAGGAAAATTTGGACACAGAGACAGACACAGAGGAAAGAAGGCCATGTGAGGATGAAGGCAGACATTGGAATAACATGTCTTCAAGTCAAGGTTCACCAATGATTGCCAGCAAACACTGGACGCTGGGAGAGAGGCCTGGGGATGATTCTCCCCCACAGCCTCCAAGAGAGACACACACCTTCATTTGCCGGCACCTTGATTTCAGACTTCTGGTTTCCAGAACTGTGAGAGAATTAATTTCTGCTGTTTAAGCCACCAGGTTTGTGGTAGTTTGTTATGGCAGCCCCAGGACACTCATACAGTGACCAAACACGATGTTAGCTAAGGGGCACATACATACAGTGACCTGTTTCCAGAGTGTCTGGCAAGGGGCTCAGAGGCATTTTAGTGAAAAGGAATATGATTGTTATCTTTTTTCCAGTTGGTCAATTTTGTGGGGAGGTGAAGCCTAGGTAGGCAGTGGTCTAGCCGCCTACCTCAAATCTTTTTTTTTTTTTTTTTTTTGAGACAGAGTCTCACTTTGTTGCCCAGGCTAGAATGAGTGCCATGGCACCAGCCTAGCTCACAGCAACCTCAAACTCCTGGGCTCAAGCAATCCTTCTGCCTCAGCCTCCCAAGTAGCTGGGACTACAGGCATGTGCCACCATGCCTGGCTAATTTTTTCCATATATTTTTAGTTGGCCAATTAATTTCTCTTTAGTTATAGTAAAGACGGGGTCTCACTCTTGCTCAGGCTGGTTTCTAACTCCTGACCTTGAGCGATCCTCCCGCCTCGGCCTCCCAGAGTGCTAGGATTACAGGCATGAGCCACTGCGCCCGGCCTCGCCTACCTCATCTCTTTAGCCAAGAGAGTCTTCTGGTACCAGCAGGGCTCTGCTCTTCGCTGGTTCATCCCTAAAGAGATCTGGGCCCTATTAATTTCTCAAATCATGTTTCATATCATTACTGAACTAACCACAGTGCTTTGAGAACCCAGACCAAAGGTGGTTCCCAAAACTTTCAGGCCTACTCTTGACTACCTCCAGCTCCCTCTGTTGTCAAAATTCTCTAAAATAAAACATATGATTGTTGAAATTAATAACATAAGAAATGGGCTGAACAGCAGAATCGACTCGGCTGAAGAGCCGGTAGGGCTGAGGAGTTCATCCACATCCACTTACTGAGCACCCACTGTATACCAGACTCTGTGCTCCAAGGGGACACAGCAGTGAGCACAAAGAGCAAAATTCCCTGTCCTCATGGAATGTCATTCCAGAAAACTCTCAGAATGCAGCGGGACAGGATAACAAGGTGGAAGGGTGAAAGCAAAGTGCAGAGACATCTGTCTAGGAGGGGGAGTTCTGGAAAGAAGAATGGAAACAATCAAGTAAAGACTGTCCTTGGCAAAATAGTTTAGGATTACAAAAACCAAAACCAGACCTAAAAAAAGATCCTCATGAAAGACAGGAAACAGGGTGTCTCTGAACATCACTGTGCCAACCACTGAGTTCCTGGGAATCAACTGTGGGCCTGGTCCTACTGACTATTTCAAAGTTACCAGGAAGAATTCATGCCTAATGAACTGAACTGACCTTGTCCCTGGCTTGTGTGAGTCAAGGCCAAGCCAAAGGGGATGGAGCCATTGAGTGAGTCGCTTGGAAGGGATGGATTTGGTTTGGTGAAATGGGAGGCTCCTGCGGACCTTTCTGGTCACCATCAAGTCACATCCCAGCTGCACTTTAATGAAGCATACGAGATGGTTCAAGGAAGAGTAAGGCAACTTGCACTTGGATGATGAACCTCGAGAGGTCGTCACCTGAAACCTGCCAGGAGGGATCTAGGAGTCATGAGCAACTTGCTGCTGAGGCCCAGTACACCAACTAACGGTGGCTGCCACTGGGCAAGGCCAGAGTAACTCCCCCTGAACTAACCCACAAACTCACGAAAGCTCTTGAACTTTTGGTCAGTGCAGCCAAGAAAGACCTGCTTTTGTTCTTACAGGAAGACAAATTTGAGAAGTTATGGTTTGAAAATGGGAAGCTGAAGGTTGAGAAAAGAGTTGAGTTTGGAAAACCAAGAGGGGCACACCTAGGGTAAATGTAGACATATTCACAAAGTCCTAGAGTGTCTGAATTCCAGGGGATCCCCTGAAACTCGACAGTCAGAGCTCTAGAGCCACCAGCACGGAGGAGCATACACAGCACACACAGACTTTGGCAAATGCCACCCTCAGGCTGAGACGTTAAAGGACACCAAGTCTTCTGCTAATGGCCAGGTGGAGGTGTGCTGGGACTGGGGTCATGCTGAGCCTTTTCCTGGTCATTTTCCTGAGGGATCATTATCAGCCTCCCCGAGATGCTCCGTGGGCTCCTCATTGGAGACACAATTCCAGGTGGGAGCCATCACTGAATTCTTCCAGGAGAAACAGTACTTCAAGTTTGATCAATGGCATTACTTACCTGCCGATTCATAAAGACATAGATAATGGGGTTGTATATGGTGGCACTTTTGGCAAAGTAGGCTGGCAGAGCAGCCATCAGAGGGTGGAAGGCATAGCCAGGGTGGGCAGCAGCAAAGCAGGCAAAGAAGGCATAAGGTCCCCAGCAGACACAGTATGCGAGGACCATCACCACCACCATGCGTGTCACCTCCTTCTCGGCTTTCTGGGTAGACTCAGATTCTTTCTGCTGCTTTGCCACCTGAGAGATACAGGGACAGTGAGTGGGGGAGTCACCCAGGGCTCTGTATCTGAAAAGATTCCATGGTGCTATTGCTTGGCTGAGTCAGGGGAGCAGCGATAGGCAGGGATAGGGAGTCGTGAGGGGGAGGAGATGCGCCCACTTGCTACGCAACCCTACCAGCCAGCAGCCACCTTCCACCTCTGAGTCCCAGCACAACCTGCCCCCAGCACACACGACAGAGCCCTTGGCTGGCTTTTCTAGGGCAGTTCTAGGCTTTGAGGTAGCAAGCAGCTGGGCCTGGTCTAATATGACCACCAGAGTCTTCAAAGCTCTGGCTTTAGCCTGCAGGAGTTTGGGTGTCCTCTCCTGTGCTCGGGTGTGGGTGTGGAGGCCTCAACTGATCAGCAGAGACAGAGTGAAGAATGAAAGCACTAAAAAGATGGAAAATGGTGGTGGGAGGGTGAAAGCAGTTGGTGTTTCTTTAGCTAAACCAGTGGTTGGTGAGGAGCCTAATGGCAATGCCAGAGCAATAAAGACAACTCCCTTGGGCTTTCTTTCTTTTCTGTTGTTTTTTTAGAGACAGGGTGTGGCTCTGTTGCCTGGGCTGGAATGCAGTAGCACAATCATGGCTCACTGAAGCTTGCAAATGCCAGGCTCAAGCGATCCTCCTGTCTCAGTCTCCTGAGTAGCTGGGACTACAGGTGCACACCACCACGCCCAGCTAATTAAAAGATTTTTTTTTTTTTGTAGAGACAGGGGTCTTGCTATGTTTCCCAGACTGGTCTCAAAGTCCTGGCCTCAAGTGATCCTCCCGCCTCAGCCTCCCAAAGTGCTGGGATTACAGGTGTGAGCCACTGCGCCTGGCCCTCTTGGGCTTTCTGGACTAGGATTGGTCAGTCTGTGGACTAAATCCTGTTCCTGGACTCATTGTGAGGCATAAATGTTCTTTCCAAGGGAAGCTGAGGGCAGCTGTCTCGGGGCGGGGGGTGGGGGGAAGGAAGGAGACAAATGACCTCCAGGCACAGGGACTTGGGGGTAAGTCACAGAGGCCAGCCACTGTCTGCCGTGGGCAGGGGACTGATGGCAGGCAGCTGCGGGGGGATGAAAGAGGGACTACAAAGGCTGTTATCTTGGGAGAGCTGGGACAGCAAAGCTGGGGCCATGTTCTGGAGCCTGGGCTCCACTAGCGCAGAACCCATACGGCCAAAGCCACGGCCAAGCCACGGCTGGATACCTGCAGGAGCCTGCGGCCCTAGGCTGTGAGGCGAGGAGAGCTTATCGCAAGCTCGTGGACTCCCCTAGAAAGAGCTTGGAAGCACGAGCTGATCCAACTGTGGGCATAGGCCATTTCAGATAGGAAAGGCACCACCCTGAAGGGCCTTCCACCACCTATGCCAGGCAGGGTCCTGCCAGTTCACAGATGGCACATCTAGATCAAGCTAAGTGTAGGGGAGTTGACTGACAAAGGGGTGACTCCTCTGCAGAAGGGGAGCACAGAGCTCTCAGGCCCACAGGCCCAGCCTCTCTCTCCTGCCTCACTCTGATTTCCAGTGTAGCCCAGCCTATGGGTGGGGGTGTGTGGCATCCCTGGCTGTGGACAGGATGGGCTTCCCAGGCAGAGGGCCAGACATGGGAGGGTGGGGAGTGGGGCTGGGGAGGCAAACAGCACACTCGAGTCCACTCCCTGGCTGCTTCAACAGCCCCATGAAAGAGACAAAGATGCAGCCTTTTAAAAACACCCTTTGAGTTGCAAGTTTCATCTGCTGATCTGCTGCTCCCCCTACTCCAGGGGAGAGGTAGGCGTTCCCACCCCAGGAGAACTGTCTTGGGTCACGGAAAAGGCACAGCGCTGCTGCCTTACTGGGCTCCTCCAGGAAGGGAGTGGGCAGTCCCATCCCATCCCACAGGGGTGGGACAAGGGAGCCTTGGCTGAGACTGCAGCCAGCACAAGAACCCCAGAGTGCAGCTCCAAAGGAATTGCCTGATTCATGTCGCTAGTTCCTGCTTAATATTTCCTTACAGGGGTAGAATCCTCTTATCTTAGGAGTCTTAAAAAATAGTTCAGGAGTCTCAATGGACTGATCTGGGGGCAGAACAGCTTGGAGGGAGGAGGGCGTGCTGGTGATCCTCTCACCCACGTAGATGTCCTGCCAGCGGGAGGCTTACCGCTCGGATGGCCAGCCACACCTGGAGGTAGCAGAGCACGATGATGCTGAGGGGGATGATGCAGCACGTGACCATGAGCACGATCATGTAGGACTGCACCCCAGGAAACGAGCTGCCGCTGAACACATCCGGGCCGCACGACGTCTTCAGGCCGTGGGGCCAGTACCTGGAGAGATGAGCCAGCAGCTGGGTGTGGTTTTTTAATTAAGGTGCAATTCACATTACATGAGATTAACTATTTTGTTTATTTATTTTTTTATTTTTCTTTCTTTTTTAAGAAAATTTTTTTCTTTATTTTTCTTTTACATTAAAGGGTGAAGAGATTAACTATTTTGAAGTGAACAATTTAGTGGCATTTAGTCCATCTACTTCCAGAACATTTTCATCACCCCAATCATGCCCCCTTTGACAAAGGGAGGGTGAGGTTCCTTCTTGCTCTGACCTTCTAAGAACATCTGTGAATTCCTGAATCTTTTTCCTGAATATAATTAAGGGATTTTCTCACCAGGTGGCCACAAGGATAAAGTGAGATAACCTAGGGTAGCACTGCCACCAGGGCAGCAGGAGGCACATGCTTGGTAACCGGCATGAGGAGGTGGGAGATGAAAACGGGCTTTCGCAAGGCTTGTTTCCCAGAACGATGGAAGCTTCCTGAGAACTTATGCATGAGCTTGTTGAGTAAGACAGCGAACTGCTGTTCTGTCCAGTCTCTCCAAGCCACTTACTCAGAAACGTGGGTCTTCCCCCAAAGAACTGGGCTGGCCAGGACATAGATGACCTACAGGCACAGGTATGACTGCAACCCAAGTAACCTCTGAAGGTGGGCTATGGGGTGGGCAAAATGTGAAATAAAGAGGCCTGGAATCCAAACATGCCCTGAGTTCAGTCAAAGCCGTGTATGCTCCCATGAGCTGCTCATGCTTAGGAGAAACAAATGTCTCCAGAGAATCGGAGACCATGGAGCCCATTTCTTTGTTCTATGTTGCTGCCAAACAGGTTCATACATTTACAGACATTGCATGCTCAAAGGGTCCCAGAGACAGGAAGTGATTTGCCCCAAAGTCACAAAGTCTGACCCTCCGTGCTCCATCCCAAACAAGCCACCTCCCTGGCACCCTTGCACCCTTACCTGCTCCAACCAAAGATGGGAGGGGCCGTCCACACAGCAGCCCAGACCCAGGAGAAGGTGATGCCCATGATGGCCAGCTTGGCATCAAATCTCATGTTGCCAAAGGGCTTGCAGACCACCAGCCATCTCTCCCAAGAAATGATGGCCAAGGACCAGAGACCCGTGATCCCTACAGGGGAGAGCAGATAGATGAGGGCTTTGAGCTGGAGCAAAGGAAGAACAGCATCCAACATCACCTCTTCCTTCCCAGACTAGCTGAAAGCTTTCAAGATAGAGAGGTGTTCTCCTATGTCACTGCAAGACCTAATTCTCTAAAAAATGTTTTCGGGTCCAGGGTGCAGTGGGCCTCTTGGCCAGCAGCCGGCTCATCAATTTCCTGCTCTTTCCTTCCCCATCTCATTCTGCCTCTTCTCCCACCTTGCTCCCCACTGACCCAAGTGGCTTAATTTCTCCTGCTTTCCACTTCTCTTTCCCTTTTCTTACTTTCCTCTTGACCTCAATTGCTTTCCCTCTGGAGCAGGAGCTCTGAGCTCCTGGTTTGGCCACTGAGTTTCTTGCCGACTCAGTGATGGAATCTTGAAGTTGTGAACCTCGAACTCACAAAGCTATGTCCTCACCGTCCAGACATCCATTCCCATGGAGGGAGCAAGCAAGAGCCATGAGGCCCTGCACCTGCTCGCCTGCCAGCCCTTCCTCTGATGCCATCCACAGAACTCTTGATGGCCACCTCTACACCAGCGTGACCACACTGAGGTGCTGTTGTCTCAGCCAAGAGCAAGGAGACAGGATGTGTCTAGTAACCTGTGCCCCTCCATCCAGCCCATGCCCACATTCCCAATCCACACCCCTCCCACTCTGTTCTGCTTAGATGCCCAAGGTCTGTGTGTGAAATTCAGGGCTCCATGGACTGGAGACATCTTTCTTTCCACTAACTTCTCGTGGATACTTGGAATTTCCTTCCATTATGAATATAGCAGTGTTAGCAGTACCCGTGACTCAGTCAGCAAGAGAAGTCACAGATGTCATATCAATTTACAGAGGGGTAGAAATTCTGAAATATCATTTTTGCTCATCACTACTTTGAAATCTCAGCAATTTTGTTGAGCCAGATCCTGTTATTTAACACTTTAGTACAGAATGATGTCACAAAAAAAATTTTTTTTTTTTTGAGACAGAGTCTCACTCTGTTGCCCAGGCTAGAGTGCCGTGGTGTCAGCCTAGCTCACAGCAACCTCAAACTCCTGAGCTCAGGCGATCCTCCTGCCTCAGCCTCCCAAGTAGCTGGGACTATAGGCATGCACCACCATGCCTGGCTAATTTTTTCTATTTTTTAGTAGAAACGGTTCTCGCTCTTGCTCAGGCTGGTCTTGAACTCCTGAGCTCAAATGATCCTCCTGCCTCGGCCTCCCAGAGTGCTAGGATTACAGGTGTGAGCCATGACACCCGGCTACGAATACTTTTAATAAATGTTTTAATGCTAATACTTTCCATGAAAGACTATGTCACTAATTAATATTTAATACTTTGATAACTATTTTTCAATATAATTGGCTGCCTTTGTAGCCTATAGATCTCATTGCACACACTTGCAAACATTCTTCTGAGATGGGATCTGCAGGCTTCCCACAGGCGTCTGTGACACCAAAACTGGCACAGAAGCACTGGCTGCTTGGCATCCGAGTAACCCAAGAACAGACCATGAACAGAGAGAGGCAAAAGCGAGTGGGAGACCGTGGCACAGGCAGAATCAGACATGGGCACAGATGTAAGGAAGGGCTGAGCAACACTGAGGCCACGACTACTGCAGAGCACTTGGAGTTGGGGCACGGCCTTTCCCTCCCTGACCTTCCCTGGCTTTGGCACATGCACTGTCTGGGCCATCATCTGCACAGGAAGAGGCAGTCACGTGGGGTGGGGATGGGGGTGGGACCGGCAAGAGCAGGAGCTGCTTCTGTGGATATTGAGTGCCAGGCAAGGCAAGTGGGGTCTCCCACCTCCAGTTTCCTCCCCCCGAAATAAAGTCCCAGCTCCTTGGCATGACATCCAAGGCCTCCCCTCTCCCCCTGACTGGAACACCAACTGCTCCCGGCCTCCCCTCAGCCACCCTGTCCCAGCCCCCTTCTTGTCTGAGAGCACTGCTGACAGCACTATGTGGTCACTATGTGGGCATAAGGCCCCCTCCTCAGCAGAGTCTGGCACACTAGCGCTTCTTAGCCACCATTTATTGAGCTGAGTGGAATGGTGGCCCACAGAGGTATTAGTGATGGGGATGGGGAAAGGGATCTGGGCTCTAGCTGCAATGTCCTGAGAGGTCTAATGGGAATCGTGTCTTTTGTAGAGGAAGAGCAGACACAGGGGAGATGAAAGGATGTGCATCCCTGGTTTGGGTTGGAGTTCTGTCCAGGGTGCTCCCCTATACTGTGCTGGGATTATCTGGCTCCAGATCTGTCTTCTCCCATGCCAGCTCCACAGCCCCAAACTGGCTGTCGCTGGGCAGAGCCTGACTTGAGAGTAGGAACTCAGGGTGTGTTGGACTCAGGCAAGCCAAATTTAAAGTGGGTGCTCAGATGGAAGCCTCCAGAGCCCTGTGAGCCCTTCCTCCTGCCCCTCTGATGACCCTGTGGGTCTGTGTCCCTTTGCATGTGTGCCTCACATGCATGCACTACCGGCTCAGGGTTTGCTGTGTGAATGCTGTCTTTACATATACCAGGCTGGGTCTCCCCTGAGCCTGGGCCCTGACCAGCTTACCACACAGGGAGACAGTGTAGCCCTCCAAGACACACAGAGGGTGGCCCAGCACGAAGTAGCCATAGATCTGGTTCACAACACTGATAGTGCTGGCGATGATGGTCTCTGCTAGGTCAGCGATTGCCAAGTTCACCAGGATCCAGTTCAGAGGGTGGCGCAGCTTCTTGAACCTCATGGTGGCCACCAGCACGAGCCCGTTAGTGAAGACGGATGCGATGACCACAAAGATCATCCAGGTGCTGGTGAGGTGGTACACCCACCTGGGAGCAATGTGGTAATTGGGGCCTTCAAAGGGGCCTGGAGGCAGGAGGTACAGAGTAGAGAGGAGCTGGGCAGCAACGTCACCCACCCAGACCACCCTGATATTGCCCTGCTCCGCTCCGTCAGAGCCTCCCCGCAGCCCTCTCCCACCTCCTGCCCGACATCCTCATTTGTGAAACCGGCTCTCTCTCTCTAGCTTTGCCCATCCTCAACCTCCCCTCCATCCTGTCTCTCATGCCAGAGGCTGTCGCCTGCTGGTCACCTGCACTGGCACCTTGAATCTGACAGAACTCCTCATCTGCACCGGGTGTTGCTCCTGCGCCCCTGCCCTCTCCCTTCCCCCAGCCCCACTTTCTGCGCTGCTTCCCAGGAATGCTCCGCATCGTTCTGTTGTCATGTCTTTGATCCCAGAGTCCTCTGCCTTCCCACGGACAAACCCTTTCATACTGTAAAGCCCAGCTCAGAAGCCTTTGCCTTCTGGACGCCTTTCCATTTCCCCAGCTGCTGTCAACTCAGCCACTTGGGAAGCCCATGCATCTGCCATGATCTGCCATGTACTGTAGCACCACCATGAGTCCTTGTGTTCAGATCCTAACCCCCAAGGTCATTGGATTAGGAGATGGAGACTTTGGGAGGTGATTTAGGTCATGCAAGCGAAGCAGGCTGGGGCCCTCACAAATGCTATTAGTGCCCATATTGAAGAAGCCCTAGAGAGCTCTCTAGTTCTCCAGCTCTCTTTCTACCACGTAAGGACACAGTGAGAAGCTGACAGTCTGCAACTGGGAAGAGGGCCCTTGCCAGGACCCAACCATGCTGGCACCCTGACTTCCGGCTTCCAGAACTGTGAGAAATAAGTTTCTGTTGTTTAAGAGCCACCCAATCTATGGTAATTTCTTATAGCAACTGGTACTAAGACACAAATACAAGTCTTGTCTCCCTTACCAGAGACTGTGCCTCATGCATGGTCACATATAGTGTCCAGCATACAACAGATGCTCAGAAAATGAATGAATGAGTGAATTAATGAAATTCACATACTGGAGTCCTAAGCCCCAGTACCTCAGAATGTGACCGTTTTTGGAGATAGGGTCTTTATGGAGGTGAGCAAATTAAAACAGAGTCATTAGTATGGTCCCCAATCCAATATGATTGGTGTCCCCATAAAAAGGGGACATTTGCACACACACAGGACATCATGGGAGATGAAGGCAGAGAGCGGAGTGATGCTTCCACAAGCCATGGGATGCCACAGATTGCCAGCAACCCCCAGAAACTGGGGAGAGGCATGGAATGAACGGATCCTCCCTCAGAGTCACTAGTAGGAACCGACCCTGCTCACACCTTGGTCTCAGACTTCTGGCCTCCAGAACTGGGAGACGATAAACGTTTGTTGTTTAAGCCACTCAGATGCCAGTATTTTGTCATGACAGCCCTAAGAAATTCATACAGAATAAAAATGAGGGGTAACTCATCTTTATTGTAATACAGTGGCTCTACACTGTACTTTTCGTGTTGGAAAGACCTTTTCCACCACCATCATTTCTGGCAGAACACAGTCCTTGATGCCATATTAGACCTCTTTCACACCCGTGAAAGCATCCACGGAGAGTCTCCTGGATTTACCAGGATTCTTTGGTTGTGTGTTACAAAAATCCAACTCGAACTAGCTTAAGAAAAATGGGGACTTCCTGGCTGTGGCTAGGAGAGACAGGTAAATCTCGCCCCTAGTACAGCTGGACCCCATGATGCCTCTTCTTCCTGCTGTGCCAGGGCCCCATTTGCGCCTATTACAGGGAGCTCCCAGAAGAAACCCATTAACAATATCTGCAACCACGCCAGATGGCACAGGACCCCAGGAACCCCCAATATGAACAACAGGGACAGACTGTCAACAACTCAAGATCTGTGTGGGATCAGTGTCTGCGCAGAGGGGAGCGGAGAAGAGCGATGGGGCTGCTGATGGACCCAGGAACAGAGAACGCCTAACCTGAAAACAGATTGTTCCCAGAAAGTACAGCAGGTTAATTTGAGAAGAGCAGCTGAAACAGCGGTGTTTGGGATCGGATCCTCCAATTGCAGGAGAGTGCAGGGGAGTAGAACAATCTAGGTGCTACAACCTTTCCAAACAAGGCAGCCAGCAGAGTCCCTGACAGTTCCCTGACAACCAATGGAGTCCAGACTAGGACAAGAGGGGCAAAGGAGGGTCCATGCAGGAGTCGGGGAGGGGAGAAGAGCTTCTAGCATCCCTCCTGTTTGCACCCTTCCTTTGGCTCTCCCTTTGCTGTGACAATGGGTCCAGTCATCATCTGTGGCGTATGTACCATGCTCTGTTAACCTATATCATGCTCTTGCCCTATAATCCTATCTTTCTCTCCTCAATAAACTTCATTTCCATGCTTGCAAAAAAGAAAAAGGAACTTCTAGTAACCAGAGCAGTGTCCCAGCCTGCTCCTCTCTCCTGAAAGTTCCAGAACTGATTTCATGAAGAAATAAGCAAGAGAATCAAAGTCAACTTCTAGGCAAAGTGATTCTAAGAAATACAGGAAGGGAGGGAATCAGGTCGGGGGTGGGCAGGCAGAGAAGCTAGACTTCTTCAAATACACTTTCTTTGCTAGATTTCAATTTGGAAACTTAAAGCTATTTTATTACATAATTATAAAACAAAATTAAAGTTTAAAAAGCAATCCCTGAAAATCAAAAACAAAATAAATGTATGTAAATGCATCTCCATTCAATGGCATACTCACACAGAGAAGGACTTGACTATGTGACCTCGTGGCATATACCCTAAGGATAAAAAGACCTGTAAAAATGTTAAGTTTTTGGCAATCATATTATTGCTGGTAGTTTTGGTATCCTTATTTTGAGACTATTGTGTGTGTGTATGTGTGTGTGTGTGTTGTGAGATAAACAAATGAGTAATTGTTTGACATTCTGATTCTAATTGTACCCCAAATCCTTGAGAACAGGACTCAATGTAAAACCCATTGGCATCCACGGGGAAGGCAAGTCATTATTTTGAAAACAGAGAAATGGAAGGGAAGAATCAAGCGTTTATCTTACCTCTAGTGCACACTGTACCCCTGGGGAACCCAAGAGTGAAAATGAGAGCAGTTTCTCCTTATCAAAGTAGACAGCTAATAGATGAAGACAGAGTTAGGTGTCAGAATGTCATCATTTTGCATCCCCAGTGGTTTAATTGGTCTGGACATTGAGTGTCAGTAGCTGCCAACACCCCAGAAAAGAGATGGTCTCTTAATAAATCGGTCTTGCCAAAACACACGAGCAAATCTGCTCTCTGCTGGCCCTAGGCCTCTCTCCCACGACTACTTGAAGGGGAAAAGCTGCCCTGGGTGCTGAGCGAGCCTCTTCTCCGCAGAAGTGTGCAGCCAAAGGCTGCGTGCCCCAGGCTGGAGTTGGACCAGATGACTGCTACAGTCTCTTTTAACCCTAAGGTTCTAGAACTTTCTTGCTCTCTGCTGCTGTCTTCCTCAGCTTCCCCCTATGGGGCAGGCAGGCCTTCAGGACACCTCTTCAGCCCCTAGGTGTTTGTAAAGACAGACCCGCTCCTCGCCCAGGAAGCTCAGGGTGTTTCACGTAACTAGAGCTCACTAGCAATGCACACAGCGATCTAGGGGCCACCCTAGAGTTTATAAATTCTTCCCTGGCCATGCATTCTCAAAGGGTTTGGGAAGCCTGTGTGGTTTGAAAATGCATATTTGATATTAGGGTGTCCTTTTATATTAGGAAAGGAACCCCCCATTCACGTCATCATAAAAGGTAAGGAGACCTTCACAGTGAGTTGGGGTGTGCAGAAGAGAGACTCCCTCAGGTGGCGTGGGTGCCTGCTCGCTCACCTCTGGTGGCGTTGCTGTTGGTGTAGGTGAAGATGCTCGCCTGGGTGCTGTCCTCATGGCTGTCCTGAGGCTGCCCGCTTGCGAACCTGTGGGGTCCCCATTGCTGGGCCATGGCTGTGGAAAGCCCTGTCCCTGACGCCCACCAGCCCTGGCACATTGCAGGGGTCACAGCACTTTATACCAGCCTGTGGGATCAGCCCGGGCCTCCTCACCTTAAAAGCTCCCAAACCCTACACCATCTGATCTCTTAATTGGGCCTGGGACTTAGACCTTCTCCTCCCAGCTCCTTTGAGGGCAGCTCAGAGGGATTTGCTGGGAACCAAACTCCAAACCCCCAACCGCCTCAGGTGCCTGTGGGAGCCACTGTGACCCTAGCTTATGTTTATTTGTCCTCTGTTCCCTTCCACTGTCCAGCACCTGCTTTTAGGTCACGCAGACCCAAGGGTCAGGATTTTCAGATTGGGGTGTAGCGGGGGAAGCAGCCCAAAGCCTACAGCTGCCTTTCTCACCTGGTTCTTTTGAAAGCCCTGGGAGACTATTCAGGGCTGAGACCTGGAACTAGAGCCTCCTTGCGGGGCAGATCATTTCTGTGGGCCCAGATGGGTGCAACATGTGCCAGTGGGGCTCCTCCTCCCCCGGGGTGGGGGAATACTCCGGCAATGTGGGCCTGGGGGTCTCCCCTATGAGTTTCCCTTTCAGCTCCCCCCACTCCCCACAAGCTGCAGGTGCCTGTGGGGAGCTCAGCTCCCGCCTGCCCAAGTCCCCCTTCCTCTGAGTCCATGACCTTTCCTTGGGCTGCCCAGCCACAACCTCCCTCTCGACAGTCTGGCTGCTGCTGGCTCTGCTCTTGGCAGGGGCGCTGATTACCTGTTAATGCCCAATCCGTAGTCTCACCTCAGCTTCCAACCCAGGACCCTGTTGAGCCTCCACAGGCTCTCCTTAGAAAGCACATCTTCTCTCGGAGCTTCCAGCAGCTCCCCTCCACTCAGTCCCCAAATTCAGCTGCTTTCAGGTACCTCCTCTGGCTTTGCTCCTTACACTCAGTGAAGCCAGGACATGGGCTCATGGCCTTTGCATCTCCTTTCTAGTGGCTGTGACCCTTCAGCACTCCTGGCTCCACGCCTAGGGCTGTTGGCAACAAGGCCCCTCCTGCAGGCACAGGGGAAACCCCGGCTGCCAAGCTGAAGGCCATAGCTATGTGCAGCCCCACTGTGGCTACCTGTAGCAAGAATGGCTTTTAGCATTGGTCAGTGCCTGCCACATGCCAGGTGCTGGGCTGGGGGCTCTGTGTGGAATGGAAGGAAAGAGTCCTGGCCACAGCCTAGAAAGCTGGGCTCGATGGCCAATGGCACGTGGTAAGCTGTGTTTTTACTGACTACAGAAGGTGCACCTGGCACTGCTACGCCTGTACACCCGAGAGAATTGAAAACGTATGTCCATACAAAAACTTGTACGTAAATATTCATAGCAGCACTATTCATAATAGGCGACAAAGTAGAAACTACCCAAACGTTCACGAACAGATGAATGAATAAACAATATGTGGTCTATCTGTGCAATGGAATATTATGTGTCCATAACAAGGAATGAAATACTGAAACTTGAAGACATCATGTTCAGTGATAGAAGCCAGATACAAAAGGCCACACAACGTACAAGTCCATGTCTACGAAATGTCCAGAATAGGCAAATCCACAGAGACAGAAAGCAGAGTAGTGGCTGCCAGGACGGGGAGGGGAGGAAATAGAGAGTGACTCCTTAATGGGTATAGGGAATCCTTTGTGGGTGATAAAAATGTTCTAAAATTAAATGGTGATGGTGCAGCCACTGTGAAAAAATAGTTCGGCAGCTCCTCAAAAAATTAAACATAGAATTATCATAAGATCCAGCAACTCCCCTTTTGGGTATATACCCAAAGGACTTGAAAGCAGGGTCTCCAAGAGATATCTGTACACCATGTTCACAGCAGTATTCACAATAAACAAAGGGTGGAAGCAACCTGAGTGTCCACTGACAGACAAATGGATAAACAAAGTGTGGTCTGTCCAGATAATGAACTCTAATTCAGCCTTAAAAAGGAAGGAAATCCTGAGACATGCTCCAACATGGCTGACCCTTAAGGACATTGTGCTCAGTGACATGAGCCAGTCACGAAAGGACAAATACTGTAGGATTCCACTTGTGAGAGACCTAGAATAGTCAAATCCATAGAGAGAAAGTAGAAGAGTGGGTGCCAGGGGCTGGGGGAGGGAGCAATTGGGAGTTAGTGTTTAATGGGGACAGAGTTTCAGTCCGGGAAAATGAACAAGTTCTACAGATGGATGATGGTGATGGCTGCACAACACCATGAGTGCGTTTAATGCCACTCAACTGTACATGTTAAAATGGTTTAAAACATTAGATAGTGGTAATGGCTGCACAACTCTGTAAATAGACTAAAAACCACCAAATGTCTTTCCTCTTCTTGTCTTTCAACTAAGTGCTTTTTTAGGGCCTAGCCAGGTACCCCCCACAGGAAGACCTCCCTGAAAACCCCAGCCTCACGGCCCCTGCCCTGAAGCCCCCCTCTGGACCACATCCTGGAGCCGTGGCTGCCCTGAGATTTTGTTCCACCTGGGACCCCTTAAATTGACTTTCCACTTTGCCTGTAAGCAGCATAGTCTCCTGCAGTAGCATACATGGAGCCAGGCACGTAATGGATGCTCAGTAGAGACTTGTGAATGCTTAATGGCAAGGGCATCACCCACCTACTGGAACTGTTCAGTGATATAGCACTCACTTATTTCCAATAGCATGTTTGAGACTGTGGAGGGCCTGCTACAGCAGAACCATGCTTGTGGGGTGAGCTCCCAGGTCACTGTGTGTGCCCCACCCCACCTCCTTGCAAGGGGAGTGTGGTTGTTATCCGTTTTACAGATGAGATGCATGAAGTGTGTCCAAGGTCATAGGCTTCACTATGTAGCTTGATGTAACAAGGTCAACTCCCTAGAACTCAACCCCAGGTCGTTGTGATTTCCAAGTCCATGCTTTCCCCTTCTCCTGGATCCCAGAGAGCTTTATCTACCTGTCCCCACCAGGGTCAAAGAATCAGAGGCTGGCCTGGCTCGGTGGCTCACGCCTGTAATCCTAGCACTCTGGGAGGCTGAGGCGGGAGGATTGCTCAAGGTCAGGAGTTCAAAACCAGCCTGAGCAAGAACGAGACCCCATCTCTACTAAAAATAGAAAGAAATTAATGGGCCAACTAAAAATATATAGAAAAAATTAGCCGGGCATGGTGGGGCATGCCTGTAGTCCCAGCTACTTGGTTGGCTGAGGCAGAAGGATCGTTTGAGCCCAGGAGTTTGAGGTTGCTGTGAGCTAGGCTGACGCCATGGCACTCTAGCCCAGGCGACAGAGTGAAACTCTGTCTCAAAAAAAAAAAAAAAAAAAAGAATCAGAGACTATGCGAATGTGAGACCCAGAAATGGGCCTCCTCTGAGATCGCCTGCCCAACCAGGTCCATTCTGAGCATGGGACGGCTGGTCAGCCTTGTCCCAGCACTACCATGAACTGGCTAGGTGGCCTTGGACAGGGCGACCCCTCCCTTTTAGCCCTGATTCCCCTTCTGTGTACAGGGCGATAACCAGTTCTGCCTGTCCTCCGCCAGGAGACTGCCATGGGCGTTCAGGGCTGCCACGTCTTTGGAAAACCTTTGAGGCAGTGATGTCTGTCTGAGGGGCTCCAGCAGAATAGGAGCCACGGAGCTGGCCCCCTGCTCCCGCTGCCTGCCCTTGTCGGGGATTATGCTAATGCCTGAGCTCAGCGCCATCCCACCCATGTCTTGGGGAAGGAGACTAGAGGTGGCAGCGGCGGGAGGAGGCCGGGAAAGGCAGGAAGTTCTGGACCTTTGTGGCCCATGCACAGTTGGGCGCTAATCGAGGATTAGGGCTAACAGAAGATCAAGTCCCATTTTAGCCTAAAGCAGATTACTGCCCTAGAAAGTCAGCTAGCACCCTGAGGGCACGTGTGTCCCCAGGCACAATGCGAGCTCATTTGGGGCCCCACACTCTTACGAAGGACGGATGAAAGCGGAGGGAGCTAGAGGGGAGGTGGAGGCAGGCGTGCGGCGCAAACGCGGGTGAAGAAGAGCCAGAGCGGCAGCCCGAGCAGAGCTGGAGAGAGCTGAGGGATCTATCCCTGTATCTCCCACCCTCACTGCCAGCTGGGGCCCTGGCCAGGCTGGAAGATTAGATGTTGGACTTGTCTCTAATCCGACTACTCTTAAGTGCCTCCCCGCGGAGAGCCAATTAGGGGCTGGAGGAGCTGCCGCCATCTTGAGTCTGCTCTCAGCTGGGGCCGGTCAGCCGGGCTGCTGTGGCTATAGACAGGGAACCAGTTGTTCATTTGCCTTTGACATTTTTAAAGTTGTGATAAAATATACATAGCATAAAATGTACCACTGCAACCGTTTTTAAGTGTACAGTTCAGTGGCGTTAAAGCACATTCACAGTGTTGTGCAACCGTCACCACCATCCATCTGCATAATTTGTTCATCTTCCTTAACTGAAACTCTGTCCCCGTCATCACTAATTCCCAATTTCCCCCTCCCCAGCCACTGACACTCACCATTCTGCTTTCTAAGAATTTGGCCACTCTAGGGACCTCGTATGAGTGGAATCCTACAGTATTTGTCCTTTTGTGACTGGCTCATTTCACTTTGCATAATGTCTTCAAGAATCATCCATTGCCTTTGATTTTGTATTAGGAATAGATTTACATCCATTAGATTTTAGCTTTTATTTTTCTTTGAGACAGTCTGTCACTCTGTTGCCTCAGGTACAGTACAGTGGCATGATCATAGCTCACTGCAGCCTCAAACTCCTGGATTCAAGGGATCCTCCTGCCTCAGCCTCCTAAGTAGCTGGGACTGCAGGCTTGCGCCACCATGCCCGGCTAATTTTTTCTACTTTGGGTACAGACAGGGTCTTGCTCTTGCTCAGGCTGGTCTCGAACTCCTGAGCTGAAATGATCCTCCTACCTCGGCCTCCCAGAGTGCTGGGATTACAGGCATGAGCCACCGTGCCTGGCCGGATTTCAATTTTTACGTGGTTAAGTATGACTATGTTTCTTTTTTGGTTTCTGGCCCTCCTACCTTGTTTGAAAATGTCTCCTCACCCTAAGTTCCTCAGAAATCTGTAAACATGCACCATATGTAAAGTCAAAAGACAAGAGTGTGCCCGGGCACGGTGGCTCACGCCTGTAGTCCTAGCACTCTGGGAGGCCGAGGTGGGTGGATCACTCAAGGTCAGGAGTTCAAAACCAGCCTGAGCAAGAGCGAGACCTCATCTCTACTATAAATAGAAAAAAATTAATTGGCCAACTAAAAATATATAGAAAAAATTAGCCGGGCATGGTGGTTCATGCCTGTAGTCCCAGCTACTTGGGAGGCTGAGGCAGAAGGATTGCTTGAGCCCGGGAGTTTGAGGTTGCTGTGAGCTAGGCTGATGCCACGGCACTCTAGCCCGGGCAACAGAGTGAGACTCTGTCTCAAAAAAA
>CAUYRT010104774.1:0-37344 GCA_963574885.1 Lepilemur ruficaudatus | reverse complement strand
AGTGCTGTGGCGTCAACCTAGCTCACAGCAACCTCAAACTCCTGGGCTCAAGCAATCCTTCTGCCTCAGCCTCCCGAGTAGCTGGGACTACAGGCATGCGCCACCATGCCTGGCTAATTTTTTTCTATGTATTTTTAGTTGTCCAGTTAATTTCTTTCTATTTTTAGTAGAGATGGGGTCTCGCTCTTGCTCAGGCTGGTTTTGAACTCCTGACCTTGAGTGATCCATCCACCTCGGCCTCCCAAAGTGCTAGGTTTACAGGCGTGAGCCACTGCGCCTGGACTCAGATGTATTTTTCATCTTTAGATGTTTGATTTGGGTTTTTCTTAAAGTGCTTTTCTTGTCTCTCCTTAGCATTTTATGCTTTCCTCTATCTTTCTGAACATACGCAATGTATTTCTAATAGTCATTTTAATGTCTTTGTGTACTAAGTATCTCCTTTTGTAATATTTGGGTCTGCTTCTTATTGACCAACAATTCTCATTATGAAATATATTTTCATGCTTCTTTACATGCTGTTAATTTTTGGATGATTGAAAGACATTGTGAATTTTATTGTTGGGTTCTGTATTTTTAAAAATATTTGGTACTTTGGAGTGTAATTAAATTACTTGGAAAGTGTACATCCTTTGGTGACTTGTTAAACTTTGTTAGGCAGTGCCTAGTTTAGTAACCAGTTGAATCTGGTGCCAGCATGGCCCTGCTGCTGAGGCAGTGCCCTTCTGAGCCATCAGCCCAGTGTCTGCTGTGTTACAAGGTTTCTCTGGCTTAGTTATTTGACTGTGAACATTCCCAGACCTGCTTGAGCCATTGTTTGTTCTTTTCCTTTCTCTGGCTTCTCCCTGGCCTCTGGTCATTACTTGCTCAGTGTGCTATCAGTGTCCACGTCAAGACTCCAGGGAATCCACCACTGATCTCTGGAGCATTTCTCCATGCAGCTCCTTTCTTTCTGGCCCCCTGCCCTTTAATTCTAGCTGCTCTCACTTCTCTGAGTTTTCAGCTCTTTCTTCAGCTCAGGACTCCTCTGGCTGTGCCTGGATCCCCTTCCTGCGCTGTGGCCTGGAACCCTGCTCAAGCTGTAGGCTGGGGTAGTCACAGGATGTGTTGCATTTGTTTCCCTTCTCTCAGGATTGTCGCGTGCTGCGTGCTGTCCCATGTCTGAAAACCGTGTTTGATGTCTTTTTTCTGAGTTTTAGTGGTTTGAGGTGGGAGAGTCAATCCAGCCATTCTTCCTCTGTCACAGCTGGATGGGCATGCTCTGTTCAGAGCCCCTCACATTCCTTTAGTCTTCAGTCACTTCTCGACAGAGGCCTTTTCAGCTGTCTGCAGGAGTCTCTGCGGTGTTGTTTACCTGCTCGTTTGGTCTGCTCAGGGAGGGCTCCTTGGTCCTGTGGTCCATATGGGGCTCTTCCAAGTGGAGCTGAGGCCTGTGGGCGTCTTGGACCGGCCTGGTGACACCTCACTGCTTTCTTCTCCTTACTACTCTCCGCAGTAGAGGGGTTTGAGGATCAGCTCTGCCCCAACTCAGTTGCACTCAGGACTGTGGGACGCATCTAGGAGAGTCTGGGGCTTGAAACCTTTATTAGTATCTTTTTAGTTCCAGTTTAAAATGTAATCATGCTTTATGAAATTCTTTCTCTGGGAAACTGCCTTTGTCCTTCCTAACAACTGATTTATGGATATGTTCTTCTAATAGATTACTTTGGTTTGAAAAATTTGGTATCTAAGGTGTTAGGTGATTTTGACTTGTGTCTCTCTTTGGATTCTTGTCTGCATATGGTTTCCAATTTTAATTATTTTTCCTTAAACTGTTTACAGGACTGTCTGTGAGAGAGAAGCTCCTCCTGCGGTTCCATGTAAGTAGCACTTCTTACGATGCTGTCACAAAGGTTATATCTTTCAGTCGAGTGACCCTTCTACGCCCGCTGATTTGTACTGTCCTGCTTGTACCTGAAGCCGCATGTCTTGCTGACCCCTTGTGCCCTGTGGTTTTACGTCATGAGAGGGGCCCATTACGGGTCAGCGTGCAATGGTATTGTGAGTGATGTGCATTCCCTCCTGGTTTCTGTAGAACCAAGATTTAAAGAGAGTCAGTTTCCTCCTTTCCTATTAACCTTTCTTCTCCAAAGTTAACCTGACCAGATAGCCCAGCACAGGCCTTAAGGCCTGTTGTTAGCACACTTCGAGCTGACATGCCTTTGTGCCCATGCTCTGGCAGTGCTGCCAGCTTGGCAGTGGTGAGTGTGTGCTGTGGCCATGGTGGCACAGCGGTGCCTGCAGCTACACTGTGATCGGGTGACACCTGTGGAAAGGACCTGGGCTCTGCAGCACACAGTGGCACATACCTGTCTCAGACACTGCACTGTGGCCCTGACTCTAGTTTTGTAAAACTACCTTGAGATGATTCCTTTTAAAATTACCCTTAAGTGGTCTTTCTTTTTCTAAAGCTTATAGCTGTTACTTTTAAAAATTTTTAGCAGGAAACTTGTTTTTACAGTCTTGTGTGGAAAACTAAAGCAATCATAATAGTTGCTGACGCTGGTGAAGCTCCTGTGTAGTGCCCGCCGTCCTGATCTGCACACGTCACGTAGAGCTGCTCATGTGGTGCCCACAGTGCCCTTGAGTGGGCATTGTTATTCTGTCTACTTCCTGAGGCTTGGAGAGGTGAAGGAACTTGCTCAAGTCACCCTGGTTGCAAGTGGCAAGGCTGGGATTACAGCTGAGCCTCTGATTTCACAGTAGCAGTCTAAGGGGGCTGCCTTGGCAATGTGGTGTTGCGTCTTGCCTTCCTGGTGGGCTTGACAGAAGCCCTGTTGCCTCTGTGGGGTCCTGAGCTTAGCGGATCCTGACGAGAGAGCTCCTGCACAGCCCACCAGCCTTCCAGAGCCCCCCAACAGGGCAGCGACTTAATCAGCAGCCCCTCAGAGAGACAGTGGTGCAGAGCAGGAGGGCTGTGCACCTGGGCACTTGGGCTGTGGGCGCCTGGAGCCTGGCTGACATCTGAAGAACAGCGTCTTATTAACAAATTGCTTGAACAAAGACTTTGTTCTTTCATTCATGCAGCAGATGTTTATGGTATGCTTGTGATGTGCCAGGCACTCCTCCAGAATCCTGACATCCTTGTGGGGGGACACAAAACATGAATGTGATGAGTGAATACATCCCATTGGGGTGACGATGGCTGTGAGGAAACAGACGGGAAGGGAAGGGTGTGGGAGTGCTGCTGCGTGCGAACAGGCCGTCAGCTCAGCCCCTGGGGAGCCAGCATTGCCAGGGGTGCAAGAGACAGCCCCATAGGAGGATGCAGGATTGAGCCTGTGGTGCTGGCGGTACAGCCATGAGGTGCTGGGGGCGCAGGCTTCAGGGCCAAGGGGACATTGAACAAAGGCTTAGGTTGGACGTACCTGGATAGCCATGAGCATCGAGGAGGTGGGAGTAGCTGGAGCAGGATGCACAGGCAGCGGGGGCAGGACATGAGGTCAAAGTACGGCGGGGAACACGAATTCTGAGACCGGCTCTTGGTCCACGTGGAATGGGGGCTGAGAATAGACCACAGTGGCCAATGTGGGAGCAGGGAACCAGCTAGTGTTCCTTTCTCTGTGCTCGATTATTGTTGTTTTTAAACTAAAGCTGTTATAATACCTGCTTCTTAGAGGAATCCAAATCCCTGTTGCCTTGGGGCCAACCCTGTAATTGTACAAATCCAGATCTAATTTTCACAGAAATCTCGAGGGAAGAGCCTCTGGACGCAGACATACAAACAACACCCTTTCTGTGCTGTGCCTCTTTTCCCTTCAACTCCATATTCCTCCCCCTGACGGACAGAAAACTTGAGTTCAGACCCAGCCTATGGTTCTGGGAGGGGGTGAGCTGGTGGGAGTTACCCTACCTGTCTTCAAGCTAGCACAGGCCCAGGATAGCCAGCATGAGAGGTGGTCTGAGCCAGCACGGCTGCAGCACACAGACTCTGGAATCCGTGAGGCCTTCGTTTAGTAAAGGCAGGGAGACTTTTATAGGGCACCTGTGGCCTCCTCTGCAGGTGGGGAGGGAGCCGTAAGGCTCTCTGGCCTGGCAGGGACAGAGTGCTGGTGGTGTGATGCCAGAATGAGCCAGAACCCTCGGCAGCTCCTGCTAACAGGGGAGGCCGTGGTGTGGTGAGTGCGTGGTTTTCCATTCCCATGTTGCCGAGAACCCTCCGCCCTTCCTCAGAGCAAGAGGAAAGCGTCTTCTGTGGAGAGGCACAGCGGCCTTTCCTGGTTTGCCTGCCGACTCCTGAAATCCCACAAGTCTGCAGGTGAAGGCGCATCCCCCACAGCTGGCTACTGGCAGAGCCCACTCCTACATCTCAGAGCTGTTCTTCAACTACACCAAGATCAGGAAATTAAGAAATAATGATAAACACTTCGTTGACAATTTTTATTTACTTTGAGGTCTTTTATTCTTTGTACTACTGAGTTGGTTATTTGGTTTTTGCAGTTTTTTTTCATATTTTCTTAAGATAACTTTCACTATAGAATTGAAAAATTTGGAAAATATGAAAAAGAATTTAAAAACTCACCTGTACTTAGACAGGAGGCATAAGTGAGGAAGGGCCTCTAGTGGTGTTTCCAGCTCCTTCTCAGTGGTCTCCCACCCTCATCAGACCCCAGCTTATGGTGCCACTCTGGGGACGCCCTCACACACACTTGTGGCTTTGCCTCTGTCTGTCCCCGAATGCACGTGGTAGAACAACAGTGCAGTGTTGCTGGAGGCCACGCAGCACACAGACCAGTCTTCCCTGGTGTCACTACAGAAGGGCTCAGGTCTGCCCTTGCCACACTCTGGGCCCAGCAATGGCCCATCGTAGGTTTGCTTTCCTTGGAGGCCATTCTGTGAGGCTTCTGTTCCTTCCTCAGGCTTCTGGTCTAATCAGACATCACTCTTAGCTGCTGACTGCACCTCATAGTTGGAGGAGAAAAGAGATGCTTTTCCACTCCTTTTCAGTCCCAAGGGGCCAGTTTTCTCCTCCCTGGCCATGCCTGCTCCCAGAGTGCACAGAGCCACCTGCTGTTACCTGCGCTACCTCAGGGCGAGCTCACCCTCTCGTTCCCCCAGGCACTTGCTCCTGCTGCCCTCTGGGCCACCTCTTACCTGTGCCTTCCTCACTGGAATATCTTTCTGTCAGCATCGGAGCTCCCATCTTAAGGTAAAAAAAAAAGAATTCTTCCCTTGACCCTTGATTTCCAGCCAGAATGGCAAATTGAATTCATAGTGACCTCTACTTTCTCTTAAACACCTGCTAAAATGACAGATGAGATATACTTAAAAGGTAGAAGCCATCAAGAAATTGAAAGAGTAGTCCACGGAACTTTAGAAGTTGGAAAGCAGACGGACAAACAGAAAAATGAAGAGCGGAGAGGTGCACATGTGTGGTGCATGCATGTGGGTGTGGGTAGGGTGGATGTGTGTGCGCATGTTCTGTGTGTGTACATATGTTTGCATATGTACTTATGTACTTGTGTGCATGTGTATGCTAGTGTATGATGTGCATGTGTGCGTGCAGGTGTGTATGTGCAGATGTACATGTTAGTGTGAGGTGTGTGTATCCCTGTTGTGTGTGTATGTTGAGGACTCTGGGAAGTGAGTATCCCCTAAAGTCTTGGGAATGGCCATACCAGGTACCTCTGAGGACAGGGCCAGGACAGAAGAGGGGTGCAAAGCCTGTCTGTGCAGTGGTCAGCCTCCCAGCCCCTTCCCACCCTGGCTGAAGACTGCAGGTGCCTCCCCTGGAGGGTGACCTGGGAGCCCACCGCCCAGCAGGGGGCTGTCCTGAACTGAAAGTTGGGAACAGGATGGCTTGCCCAGCCCCTCCCCATTTGGCCCCCAGAACACTGGAAACCTGGGAGTAGACATGCGCGGGTGTGGTGAGGCAGCAGGAGGATGGTGGCCCCGGGGAGCGGCTCCAAGAGGAGATCGGGGGTGTCTCTGGTGTGAGTGAGTCAGCAGGTGGTTGACCCGCGGCTGAGAGTTTGGAGAGAAATTAACCGCAAGTATATAGAACACAGAGTGGGGCTTAGTTCCTGCAGAAAATACAAACATTGCAACATCAGGTGGGAATGAGAGTGATGTAGCCACCTTAAGTGGGTGGGGGACTTAAGAGAGCTAATTCTCATCTTTTATAGTAGGAAGTTAACAGATGACACACAAAATTTTAAAAACAAGAGTAGCAGTACAAACCTGGGGACAAATAAATAGAAAAATGATAAAAGAGCTGAGGGAAAGATTTGTCTAGCATGGAGGTAAGGGGGAGGGGGCAGGGGGCCACTGTTTTTCATCATAGGTTTTATAGAATTTGATTTCTAAAACTGTACGTTTATAATTGCATTAAAAGTAAAAATTGATGGGTTATATGGAAAATATTGTTTTATTAAAAAACCTGAAGCTCGGCCCTCAGGCTCCCTCCATGCATGGCAGTTGCTGCCTGGTCCTCCCCAGCGGGCTTTGTGCTCTCTACCGCACCAGGGCGCCTGGCTACTGACTGCCAACTGCGAGGATCGTCATCGTCGTCCTCCAGGGCCTAGACCCCTGGGCGCCCCCTTCTTGCCCAGTGCCAGGAGCTGTGGGACTTCATCCCAGACTGTCTGTCTCAGGGACTGAAGTGGACACACTTTCCTGCCTTGCTTTTTTTTTCTTTTTTTTGAGACAGAGTCTCACTCTGTTGCCCGGGCTAGAGTGCCCTGGCGTCAGCCTAGCTCACAGTAACCTCGAACTCCTGGGCTCAAGCGATCCTCCTGCCTCAGCCTCCCGAGTAGCTGGGACTACAGGCATGCACCACTATGCCCGGCTAGTCTCTTCTATATATATTTTTAGTTGGCCAATTTATTTCTTTGTATTTTTAGTAGAGACGGGGTCTCGCTCTTGCTCAGGCTGGTCTGCAACTGCTGAGCACAAACGATCCTCCTGCCTCGGCCTCCCAGAGTGCTAGGATTACAGGCGTGAGCCACCGCGCCCGGACAACTGTAGTTGCAGGAACTCACAGACACTGGGCCTCCGACAGCAGAGTCCGCTCGTGTGACTTTCCTTTGTCCAGTCGTGGCGTCTCCCATTTATCGCGTTTCCAGAGGGGTCGGCCTGGTGGTAGCGAGGGCCACGACTGCTTCTCTGCTGCGGGTGTGAGCCGGTGAGCGCCATGGCGAGGGGTAGATACGAAAGGTGCCCTCCCGTCAAGGAAACCAGCGCACAGGACGTCTGGGCCCCAACAGGGTCAGTAGCCCCAAGGCCAGAGTTGGGGGCTGAGGCGGGGCTGCTGCTCTGTGTCCAGAGGTGGGGCTGAGGGGTCCAAGAGCTCAGCCTCCAGTGAGGACACAGCCGGGGGAGGGGAGTGGGCTGGGCAGAGAGGACGCGGCCCCTTAGTGCTGCTGAGATGCCGGCTGTCTGCTGACCTTGCCGGAGCCGCAGCAGCCCCGCCGCGCGGCGCAGCGAGAGCCCCAGCGCTCTTTGGCCCTGGCTGGACCGACGGCCTTGGACAGCCGGATGGCGGCACTCGAGGGAGAGGGGGTGCCCACGAAGCCTTCGAAGGGCTCCTGACCAAGTTCAGGGTCCCATGGAGAAACCCAGCCCCAAGTACGACAAGGCAGGTCTGTGTTCACGTCGGGGCTTCTCTCGATGAGAGTCATTTCGTGGAACAGTCTGCAGGGACGTTAGCGTGCAGCCTGTTCAGGATGCAAAGAGAGCTAGGGGAAGGCATGATGAGGCACAGCGCCATGAAGCAGGAGCAGCTGCAGGTCAAGGGACTGGCGAGGGACCCCTCATCTCCCGTGTGGTTCGGCACAAGGGGAGGTAAGCACAGCGTCAGGCGGGTGGGGGTCAAATGCGCCAGCTCCGCCACTGTCCTTGACCTGTCCAAGGACGTGGCCTGAATGCCTAGCTGCCGCCGTCTTCCTGACTCAGAGCCCCAGATCGGACCAGGCACGGCCTCGGTGGGCACCCACAGCCTGCCCTGTAGCAGAGGCCCCCCAGGGGACAGGGGAGTCAGAGGTGGGCACTCTGCAGGCCGGAGGGTCCCAAGAAGAGGGCGCGAGCTTGGGGGCCAGCCCTTCACCACACTCAAAACCTGCCCACCGGGTGCTGAGTCAGGGTGGAGGTGAGTGGTGGCGCCAGGCGGGACAGAAGGACTCCTGCGCACTGGACGTGTGGTCGGAAGATGCCCGTTAGCCACATGGGGTGCCACGGCCCAGCCCTTAGACTAGCACACACCAGAGGGTGGGCTGAGGGTGCCGCATGGCCAAAGGGACCCTGAGTGGGCGTGGGAGGCTGGGATCCCCTCAGATCTGGGGCAGAGGAGCGGTGAGCTCCCCATGGCTGGCTATGATGGGTTCTCGTGGGTTAGTGAAGATGTCTTGTTGAGTGCAGGGCCCAAGGGTCCCTAGAGAGGCTCCTGGGTGGTTGCCTGACATCCCAGGAAGGTGGAAGAGAGGAGCTAATTCCACGGCGCTCCTCTGCACAGAAAGCCCAGGAGGGTGCCTTCCTGCGGCTCATCAAGGCGGAGACCCCGCGTTGAGCGTAGGGGTGAGGCCCAGGATTGCCGTGGTCACTGGCATGGGACTCTGCGGTCCCTGTGCTTGCAACAAGTCTGTTGGGGTCATAGCTCGCCTCAGGGATCTGCAGGGGACATTTTTGTCAAACTAAGCACACGGTGTAAGGACAAGGCCATGGTGCCCCTTGGCTGATCCCAGGGCTGGGCCGGGACAGCTGCAGGCAAGGCTGTGACGTGGGCAGTGGCGGAGTGGCCAGACGGCCTTTCCAGTGGCTGAGCATGGGGTGGCGGGGTCCCCCGTGGCTGGGAACTGGTGCCTTGCGCACGCTCTGGCTGCTTCTGCCGGAACAGTCCACGCGGGCACCCCACCTTCTCCAGCCGGGGGCCCTCCCGAGGAATGCCTCCCACATTCCCCTCGTCTGACATCAGCGGCGGGATCCAAATCCCAGCCAGTCCTTGGGTGGCGTCTCCTCCCCCCTTTTCATTCAATATCCTGGGGGCCCAGCTGGGGGGGGATCAGGGCATTTTCTGGAAAGAACGGACAGACTGGACTTTGGTCTGGACTTTGCCCCCGGCTCTGCCCCCAGCCGGCTCTGGGCCGACCTTTCTTCCTTCAGCAGTGACATGAGGAGGTGCAGGGGTCGCAGTGAACGGCAGCTGGGGGCCCCCCGGGGTGCTGCGGTTTGAGTGCCCCCCCAGAGTCACGTGCTGGAAACTGACCCCCTCCCCCGTGGCGTCAGGGCACGAGGGCCCCGCCCTGCGTGAGTGGATTTTGCAGGTGACTGAAGCGCTGGCGGCTGCGGGTTCCACCCGCCCCTCCGTCCAGAGGGCTCTCTCGCCTTCTCGCCTCCCGCCATGGATGACGCGGCAAGAAGCCCTCGCCAGGCGCAGGCCCCTCGACCTTGGACACCGCAGCCTGCAGAACTGTAAGAAATGGTCTCTGTTCTTTGTAAATACCCGGTCGCAGCACGAGCTAGACGGAGACGCTGGGTAAGAGACAGTTTCTCCCAGGACGTGCCTGTCTGTCCTTCCACGGAGCAGCCGCTGCTTGCGGGGTGCACGGGCACGGCGCACACACGGGGCCAGAGCCCAGTGCCCGGCCCAGCAGCCCTCGCACGACACAGCTGACAGGCCACGGGCGTCCCGGGCACACTGCCCGAGTGCCCCTCACCTCTGCCGGCCGCTGTCTCCAGACCTCAGCAGCCACAGCCTTTCCTCACTCCCTTTGCCTCGAACCACTTACCCCTAAGTTAAAAGCAAAAAAGCAAAAAGCCTCTGTGGCCCCTTTCATCCTATTTCATGCACATCTGGACAGGCGTGGAGGGTGTCCAGGGACACCTGTGATGCTGCCGCTTCCCAGGCTCACTGCCGCGAGGGCCGCCTGCCTTCTCAGGGGCCCTGGGCTTTCGCCATGACCGTGTGGAACTCGATGTTGCGGGGACACGTATGTAGGGGAGGAGGAAGGCCCGAGGTCACACGGAGGTGGAGGCCTGGTGCCCCAGGGAGGCACTGCATGTTCGAATCAAGGCCCTTCATCCGACAGGGCTGGAGGGGACAGGAGGGGATGGGGGGGGAGGGCGGCTGGGCTGCAGGCCCCCTCTCCCTGGCTCACCCCTCCTGCCAGCCTCGGGGTGCCCTGGGCTGAGGAGGGGCTCCTTCCTTCCACTGTCCTCGGTTCAGATCCTTTTAAAATCGAATGTTGATGTTCTCTGGAAGGTTCTGTTTAGTCTTAAGAACATTTTGTGTCTGCTGTAGCTTTAAGGAGATCTCCCCTCGTGGCCTCTGGGCTCCACGCTGGTGGCCCACACTCGCAGTTGGGGTTCCTGGAGGGGCGCCCCAGGACCCCGTTTTATGCTCTGGACTCCCAGCCAGCAGGGTGGGGTCCCTGCAACAGGACAGCTCCCCAGTCAGCGCCACCCTTCACCCCAACCCTTACAGCCTTTCAGCGGAGATCGTTCCTACAGCAGCAACTCCTGAGCGCTGCTGCTTCATATTTCCAGTCTCTTCTGAAGATTGTAAGGATAACTAGCACATTCTTACTTTCAGAAACAGGATTTTAGGCTTCAGCACCCAGGGTTCCCAGCAGTAGCTCGGTGTTCTGGGCCTTGGGACGTCTGACGGGGAGGGGCAGAGACACTCGGCGCTGAGCCGGGAGGTGGCGCAGGGAGCACGCTGTCCCAGCAGGTGCGAGATTGTGAAAGAATGCACACCCGTATTCGCAAGTAAGATACAGGCCTAGCACCGTGGCCCACACCTGTAATCCCACATTCTGGGAGACCGAGGCAGGAGGATCGCTTGAGCCCAGCAGTTCGGGGCTACGGTGAGCTACGATCACGACTCCTGCACTCCAGCCTGGGTGACAGAGCAAGATCCTGTCTCTGAAAAAATAATAATAATAATACAAAATACAGCATATTAGACTTGCCCAGCGAGGCTTCTGAGCACGGAACCTCTGCCGTCCGAGCCCCAGGGTGGCACTGGCCACCCGCAGGTCACAGCTCTCGGGAGACGGTTTGAGGGGCTCAGAGACGTTCGCTGGACAGCGTGTTCCCGTCCTGTGGCCTGGCCCCTCCCGGAGCTGTGGGATTCGCGGGAAAGGACGTGCGGCGTGACAGAAGTGACCCCGCTGTCCGTGGAGGGAGAGCTGGTGTGACTGTCTGAGGACCAGGTGACAGTCTGGAAACAGACTTCCGTCCAGCCACTTTTTCTTTTGGGGAGCCCTGTCTTATGGAAATGTTCAACAGGGGTGTGAGGATATGTGTGTGAGGATGTTCGTTGTAGCATCATTTGTAAAACAGAAACAGGATCCCCGTGTCCTCGGTGGGAGCGTGGTCGTAGACTCGCCAACACGTCGGGCAGCGAAACCGTCTGCGGCTGGTTTCACAAGAACGAAAGAAACGCCGTTGACCGTAATAGCTCCACCCCGGCCGGTCCCTGGTCTAAGTACTTTGCGCGATTTACTCATTTAATCCTCGCAGCCCAGTGGCGTGGGGACTGTAATCCCCTCCTGCAGGTGGCAGGTGTCACCTTTCCCAGGGTGTCACTGCTCAGGGGTGGGGAGGCTTCGCACCCAGGTGGTGGCCCTGTGGTCTTGCCCCTGCTCTGGCCCTTCCGCAGGTGTGCAGGGCCCAGGAAGCCTCGCCTGTCACAGTGCTGAGACAGAGAATTCAGTTGCAGAGTCCACAGCGCCGCAGTGTGTGACGGTCGCGCTGAGCAGTCACAGACGTTCCGAGGAGTCGCCCGAGCTTCGCGGCCGCCAGCCCTGCTGCGGGGTGAGGCTGGGCGCGCCTCCGACCGTGCACCTCTGCCCGGTGTGGGATTTTTACAGCGCGGCGTGCTGGGCTCTATTCATTCATAGACTCTCATGAGTTCATGCAATCTTTAAAAAACAGAGCACCGCAGAGTCCAGCTATGGGAGTGTTTTCACTTGGCCTGTCCTGTTCGAGCTGAAGAGCAGGGCGGGCCAGGCCGCGGGGCGATCTCCACGTTGCAGGGCGAGTTTCTTCCCGGTCTGCTCAGACCCGATTCTGGAAGTTAGCACCGCAGAGCTCCCCCTTCAGCCTAGGTTTCTGCCCGGCCCCTCTGCTCTGCTCCCCTCACAGACTGCAGCAGGCTCGGGGGGCTCAGGTGTTCACTACCTGTCGGAGCACGTATGTGCGATTCTGTGTTTTAGCCACCGTCGACACCGTGGGAGGGTCTTTATGCGTGCGGCGCCGTAGCGTTTCACAGCTGACCGTTTTGCTTTCTTGGATGAGGGCGGCTCTCACGGGAGATTTGAAGACGGAATAGACAGCTCGCGGGGCAGCTGGGCCCCTCCTGCCGGGAACAGAAACCTCCGCCCCCGCCGGCCCACGGGCTCCAGCGTTGCGTGTCGCTAATGGCCTGGTCTTGGGTTTGACGTGAATTTTAATAATGATTCTTAGTTGAAGTGCTTAACAAAAGCAAGCTGATTCATATGGATTTTAAGAATCACGGTGATTGTTCAAACAGATTTCAGGTTTGCAACTATGTCTTGTTTAAAAATTGCTTTCCACGTGGGAGTGTTTTTCCTGGGATGAGTTTCAAGCTGGCGGTGCTAGTTGCGGGAATTGCTGTGGGATTCACGGAGAAGGGCGTGCCTTGTGTCTGTCGGCCGCATACAGGAACCTGCTGTGTGGTTTTTGTTTTTGGGTTTTTTCTATATATTTTTAGTTGGCCAATTAATTTCTTTCTATTTTTAGTAGAGACGGGGTCTTGCTCTTGCTCAGGCTGGTCTCGAACTCCTGACCTTGAGCGATCCTCCTGCCTCGGCCTCCCAGAGTGCTAGAATGACAGGCGTGAGCCACCACGCCCGGCCTGCTGTGTGGTTTTGTTTCACGGAGACCTGTCCCCGCGCAGTACTCTTTTAGCCCCACTGCGTTTGGCCTTGTTACTAACCACCAGGCAGTTCCCGTGGGCTCTTCCAGGCTGTGTTCACGCCATCCTCACAGTGGCTGCCACATGCCTGCGACTGTCTGCAGAAGGCCACGGACTCAGGAAGCAGTTAGCCAGTTCGGAGTGCAGTATCTTGGAAAAATGAGTGTGTCCTTGTCACCCCTGCTCGGGGTGGCAAAAGGCCAGACTGCCAGGTCCCACGTCCGCAGAGGCCTGACAGTGTTGACCCTACGTCTTAGGACGGAGCCTGCCCTTCACCAGGAAGACCCCTCCTCTGCGGGTGGTGGACACCTACCATCGCCAGGTGCTCTGTACCTATCACCTCGGCCCACCTATGACCAACGCAACACCACAGGGCAGCCGCCAGCCCCACAAACAGTGCCTGGCGCAGAATGTTTCCCAACATGATTCAAAGCACTGGAGACTCGGGCCCTGGCTCAGCCCTCGGCTGTTTGCTTTGTTTGGTTTGCGTGGTAACCTGCGGCCACGTGTGTCCCGATGTGGATTAGGACACTCGATCAGCCAGTCCCTGGGATCGCTGGCCTCGTTCCGGGAGCCTCTGCCACCACGGCGCCCGCGTTCGCCCCGGAGTGAGTCAGACCAAGGAGCCTTCTCACGGGTGGGGCTTCTATTTTTGTTTGTGTACTTATTCATTTACCTAAAGACGTGGAGGGGCAAATTGGGTCGAGTGGAACCAAAACGGCGCTGTCTCCCGTCGGGAGGGCAAAGCTGTCCTGGAGGGAGGCATGGAGGGAGCAGGTGGGAAGACAGCGTCCTCACAGAGGACGGAGCGGGGCATGGGGCCCATGTGAGCACCTGAGCCCTGCCCCGGGGCTCCTCAGTGCTGAGCTAAATCTGGACAAACAGGCTGGGAGGCAGCGCTCCCGGCAGGCTCCGGCGTCTCATTAACCTAGTAAATGTGCAGGAGGTCTGGGCTGCGTGGGACCAAGGTGTCTTCGCAGTGGTGCAGGGAAGGGACTTGCGTCGTTCCTTTTGTCCTGCAGTTCTGGGTCTCGTGGGGTTCAGGCTGTCAGAGGTTGACACAGAGTCCGTGAGGAAGGTGTGGAAATACGGTTATCAACTGCAGCTGCGTTGTGAGAGTCGGAGGCAGGGCGCAGTCAGGGACACTGCTCCTGGGGACACGCCTGGGCTGGACATGAGGCAGATTTACCTGTGGGGGCCTCGGGGCAGGGCCTGCCCGTGTGCTGGGGTGGGAGCGCCCAGAGGCCAGCGCAGCTTGACCTGGTTCCGGGCCTGTGTCCGCGGTTACTCTGTGGTCCTGGCCAGGCGCCTTGTGGCTGGCAGTGGCACCCCCAGAGCAGAGCCGTGGGCTCATCTGTGAATCACCCGTGTGAGGCGCCCGTCACTGGCATGACCTGGTCAGGGCCCACGCGCCCTCTTACCTGCCGGCTCTCTTGGCCTCTGAGGGACTGTAGCCAGCAGGCCTGCCGGGTAGCTCGGAGGCCACGGCACCTCCGAGGTTGGGGGTGTCTCGGCATGCCAGCCTGGGGCACAAGGGTGGCGGGAATGCCGGGTGCTTGTGTCTGTGGGGCAGGGTGGGGGAGCGTGCCACGCCTGGCCAGGGTCCAGGGCTTGCTGACAAACCAAGGGGGCCCAGGAGCCCCTGCCTGTGCGACCTCACCCTCCCCGCATGGGGGCAGGAGGAGGCCCAGGGCCGAACTGCTCCTGTAGGCTCCGCTGCGGTGGCTGCGGTGGCCAGCGACAGGCTTGCTCACATCCCGCAGGCCGCTGGTGACAGAGACCCAGGGTGCCTGCCGCTCTGTCCACAGGCATGCCTTGCCCCCTTCCTGCACGCTCTGTTCCCTGTCACGCTTCATACTTTATAGCCACACGGGCTGGCTGGTTTTTGTCACTGCCCCATGTGAATTTCATGGGCCAGGGGCACTCCGCAGGGACCCAGTGCAGGGCCCTCAGTGGCCCCTTGACTGGACAGCCCTGCTGTCCCCAGGGTCGAGCCTCGTGGCCAGGCTCTGGGGAGCATCACTCCCAGGCACTGCTGAGCGTTCCTCATCGCGAGCGCCAGTGTGTGATGGCCACGGAACCACCCACCCGTGGTTAGGGAGAAAAAGTTGACCGCACTTGAGTTTCTCTCACTTCGCTGCATTAGAAAGGGAATGTGGCAATTTCACGGGATTTGTCCAGCTTAAAGGATGGTGGTATTGAGGTCCTAAAACCGTCCAGTTGTATGTTGCTGCTCTGAGGAAACTTCTAGGAAATTTTATCAACATACTCCCTGTTCTTCTCATTTATTATTTCTGTATAAACCATTAATTTTTCAGGTCCAGGGAAATAATCTAGAGAGACTATATTCCTATGACAGTTTTTTTTTTGAGACAGGGTCTTGCTCTGTCCCCCAGGCTGGAGTGCAGTGGTGTCATCACAGCTCACTGCAGCCTTGGACTCCTGAGCTCAAGCGATCCTCCTACCTCAGCCTCCCGAGTAGCTGGGACTACATGCATGTACTTCTACACCGGGATAATTTTTTAATTTTTTGTAGAGACAGGGTCTCCTTTTGTTGCCCAGACTGGTCTCAAAGTCCTGGGCTCATGTGATCCTCCTGCCTCAGCCTCCCAAAGTGCTGGGATTACAGGCATGAGCCACTGCACCTGGCCCCTGTGGCATTTTCTTGTGCAGTCTGCTCAAATCAGCTTAAAAGAGAGATGTGGAGGCAGGATGCTTTTAACCTGAAGCAGAATCTCAGGTATTTATTTATTTGGAGCCTGTAGTCCGGGGCAAATGGATGAGGCATGAAACCCAGCACAGCAAGGGGTGCCACGGTCTCTGGGTCCCCGGGGCGCTCACCCTGGTGGCGGAGTTGGTGCCTGAGGAGCCCCAGGCAGGTCCAGCCGGGGGGTGTGGAGGGCGAGGGGTCAGCCAGGCTGAGAGCTCAGGTGGCCCCACCGGAGGTGAGGACCTGGGCGGGAACGGGGATGGCACTTGTGGGCTGGGGCTGGCCCTGGCCAGGCTTGTGCTGTAGACAGGTCACTCTGGCCACGCCGTGGGGACTGGGGCTGAGCGGTGGTGTGAGATGGCAGCGAGGAGGGCGCAGCGGCCTTGAGACTGACCCGCGGGTGCGGGAGCCGAGTGAGACCACAGTCAAAGGAAACACCTGTGGCCCGGGAGGTCCGGGACCTCGGCACACGCCCTGGGTGGCCGTGGGCAGTGTGCGGGGGAGGGGCGTCTCCCGTGGAGAAGGAGACCAAGACGGGCCGCGAGCGGGGAGGGGGCGCCTAGCATCCCTGAGGCCGGGTTGGGCACAGAACGCGGGACCGGCGAGGCTCCCAGACGCTCCGGGACAAGGTCAGCAAGGCACCAAGGCAGGTGTCCATGGGGCAAGGAAGACATTGTGGGCAGGACAGATTAGCCCAGTTTTTAACGTTCGCGTCCTGAACGGCAGGAGGGAGAGCCTGGCGCGGGCAGGGCCGTCCTGACGCGGCGTCTCTTTCCATCATTACCAGCTGCCGCATCACAGAAGCAGGCGCCTCGGAGCATGTGCTGGCCCGGCCTTTGCTCGCCCTTGGAGGATGGTTGTGAGGCTTTGCGACCCGGTGTGCTGGTGAGCAGACACAGCGGGTGCACCACGGCATGTCTGTCCCCAGCTCGCGGGGACCGTGGGGTAGGGATTCCAGTCCTCGCTTCCCTTGACTGTGTCCACACTCAAGGGCGGCGACGTAAGAGGCCACAGAGGCTCCACGGGTCCCTGAGTCGCTGGCTTGCTGTCCTGTCTGCGTGGCTGTGCCACCTTCCCGGGGAGTCGGGCAGTGGGGACTCTCCCAGGACGCTGTTCAGGTGCGGGTTTGTTGCTGTGTTGGAGAGCACACAGGACCCCAGAGAAAAGAACAGCTCTTCTGGGAGCCTGCGGTGTCTCTGGGGAACGAGACAGAGACATAGCACAGAGAAGGAGGTGACTGCAGGTGGCTGGCCGGATTCGGAGGAGGAAGATGGTGGGACTTGGGCAGAGTGGCTGGGGGTGACTTTCAGGTGGTGGGACAGGAGAACCGCAGCACGGCAGGTGTGTTCCCACGGCAGGGACACGGGCTGCGTGGAGGGGGCTTCTGACCCCAGAGTCCTGAGGAGTGGGAGCACCTGCTGACTCTGGGGAGCTCAGGGAAGCCGCAGAGACAGGGTGTGTCGTGCCGGCGTGCGTTGCCGCCAGGGCGTCGGTTGCTGTCACGCCGCTGGGCTCAGGTCTGGGCCTCGAGGGGCACAGGGCAGGCCCAGGACACCCCCAGCGAAGCAGGCCCAGCGCTGGGCCCCAGCAGGGCAGGGAGGAAGGAGCGCGGCCATGCGTGTGCGGGAGGCAGGCTGCAGCCCAAGTGGGCCCAACTGGGGGCCCAGGAGCCCGGCGGTGCTGGTGAGCGAAAGCTTCTCTGCAGGAGGGCAGGTCTGACCAGGGCCTCACAGTCCTCACAAATCCTTGTGGTGAGACACGGCCTTGGCGGTTGAGTCTGGCAGCTGCCAAGGTGGCCTCTGCCGCGTCGGGTCCAGGCTCCTGCTCCCTTGGTGGGACCTGAGGGAGCCCAGGCTGGGCCCACAGTGCCAACACTCCAAACCCGCGACCGGGTCTGCTCGACGTTTGGGTGGCTTATTATTCAGGATAGAAAACTGAGCAGCTCCCCGAGAGAAGGGACTTTCTTTTCGCTATTGTTAGAAAGACAGAGATTCGGGCGTGGCAGGGAGCTCGGCCCTGTGTCTCCCGGGCTCCCCACGGGGTCTGGAGCCTGTTGTCGGGCCGGCAGGGCCTGCGGCCACTCTGGGATTAAGGAATGGGAGAGCTTAGCCAGCAAGGTGACGCTCAGGTGGCCTCCTGGCGCCAGGTGCACCGCGTGGACAGTGGCAGGATGATGCTGTGATGGGAGCCTTATGACAGCCCGCCTGGCAGTCACCCAGGACCTGCCGACCAGGGTCACGTGGGAGCACTCCCACACCAGGGTCCAGGCCCTTGGGTTTGGGCACCATGGGAGCAGCGAGGACCAAGACGGGAGCAGAGAGGACAGCAGCACAGCCCCTCGGCCCTCGAGAGCGGATGGCTCGCTGGGCTGGCCCCCAGGCCTCTGCTGACCCGGCCGAGCTTCCTCCCCACGCTGGAGACGCCGCGTGCACAGCGCTGCTTGGTGGGGTCAGGCATTTTTCCACGGGGCACATTGGTAGGTTTCCTCTGTTCCCAGAGACATCTCAGGCGGCAGCACCCCCTGGGGTGGGATGGCCCCTCCCCCGCCGCCGTCCCCTGGGGTGTGGCCTGTGGGTAAGGGCTGGACGTTGGTGGCACCTGGCGCTGCCAGCGGCCTCCGCTCCCCAGCAGAGGAAGATGCGGTAGGAAACCCAAATGGCCGTCTCAGCGATGTCTGCATGTGGAGACGCGCTGTGGTGAGTCCTGCCCTGCGCCCCTTCTGTTCTCTCGTGACCTGAAAACTCGCAGGGATCTCACAGGTGCTTTGGCCTTTAGGTACGTTGGCAAAAACAAGTTTTTCGTTTTCTTGTCGCCGCCTCTTGGACTGTCCTGGCATCTGTGCGGCGCCAGCAGCGGCTCTCCCGGTTGGCCGGCAGCAGGTCTGTGGCCTTGGCGGAAGGGGTGTCCCCATTATGCACAGCTGTGCGGGCTGCTTCCTTCCCCTAGAATTTGCTAGAATCTGATGACGTGAACAAGCTTTTATGCTGTACCTTAAAAAAAAAATAAAACAAATACAAAGTGGGCTGTGGGTCCTGGGATGCTGTGATGGTTTCCGGAGTATCTTTCTGTAATACAAGAGTTTAGTTTTATTTTTTCAATGAATTCTTTTCTTACATACCGTTCTGAGTTATAGCTATGTTTGCTTTAAAGTAGGAGAGTGCTTCTCTCCTCAGACCCCAGTGGAATCGATGCTTCTGGTGTTGGGCTGTGCGCGCCATGAGTTCCCCCAGGGACCTGGCTTGTTCTTGTCCAAGGGGTGCCCGTGTGGGACTCCCGCGTTGGGGCAAACCCAAGGGGAGCGTCGGCGAGGTGGTCCCCTAGACGTGAGTTGAGTGCAAAAGGCCACTGGGCAGGGTGCTCGTGGCTTGTGGCTGGGAGTAGCAGGACCCGATTGAGGCTGACGCAGAAGCGGGGATCCTGGGGTCAGCTGCTCCGCGCTGGCCCCTCCTTAGCTCCGCGAGGCCCGCCAGGCCTGCGTCTGCGTTTCCCGCCTTGCCTCCCTCTGCCTTGCTCTCCCCTGTGGGCCTGTCTCCTCTGCGGCAGCTGTCACAGCTCGATGCAGAGAAATCCAGTGGCAGGAAAAGGGAGTTTCCTTGTGCAGCCTTTCATCAGGGCAAAAACTTTCCTGGGAGCCCCACGAAGCTCCCCCGTGTCCTATTAACTACCCTAAGGCAGTCACCGGCAGCCAACCCAGACACATCCCGTTCATCCCTTGAAACTGGACCTACCTTCCCCGCAGGCACGGCCACTCTGTGCCGGGCAGGGTCTTGTTAGCAGGAAAGAAGTGTGCCGTGGATGCCACGTGGGCAGCCGGCCACATTTGCGTGAAGAAGGTGTGGCGGTCCCCACCGCGGGAGGAGGAGTGAGCGGTGCTCCTGCTGTGGGCTGGTGCAGGGCTGGTTTCTTCTCTGTCCTCTTTTTTCTGTTTTCGTGACAGGGTCTCGCTCTGTCACCCAGGCTGGAGTGCAGTGGCATCACCACAGCTCGCTGCAGCCTCCAACTCTTGGGCTCAAGCGATCCTCCGGCCTCGGCCTCCGAAAGTGCTGGGATTACAGGTGTGAGGTACCATGCCCAGCCTGTCTCTCTGTCTTTCTCTCTGTCTCTCACACACACTCTTCAGTTTCTAGGGCTGCTAACAGGATTAAACGAACGTGTCTCGGTTCCGCAGGGAGCCAGGCTAGTTAACACTGCTCGCTGGGATAGAAGGAACCGAAGAGTGGAAGGGAACGCTTGAATTTGCTCGTATTCTGTTTTGCTCCAGCCCTATAAAATAGCCCCAGACACTGGCATCAGTGGCCCAGCCATGCTGGCCTGCCTGTCTGCGCTGCTGTTAGTTACCTGTTGCTGTGTAACAAGTTACCCCTAAATGTAGCAGCTGGAACAGCAGACAGCACATCGACCATCTCACCGATTCCAGGGCTCAGGCATCTGGGAGCGGCTTGGTGGGCGGTTCTGGGTCTCATGGGATCGCCTGGGGTCAGGATGTGGGCCAGGACTGCAGTCCCCTGAAGACTTGTGGGGAGCAGGAGGGGCTGCCTGGCCCAGGGAAGCCCCAGGGGCCCATCACGCCCCCGCCCCAGGCTCACAAGGCTGAGCGTCTTAAGGCCATGAGCAAAGCACTGGGGACCCAGCTGGGGCACCCCCGCCGCAGTCGTCAGCTGCCATGGAACATGCAGGGGCAGGCACCTGCTGGGACGGGCCTCCCGTGCCTGGCCTCGTGGCCTGGAAGAGAACATGTGGCCAGAGGCTGTGGCCAGGTGCCACAGTGAAGTCCCCCTTTCCTTCCTGGAGTGTCTGTTGGGGCCTCTGCGCAGGGGAGGCTTCCCAGGGTGACGCTATTGTCCCTAGGGCATTTGGTCCCACCTCACTAGTTTAGCGTTTTTTTCTTTGCTCTGCCTTCTAACGCCTGTGTTTCAGATGCAGACGTTTCAGATGGGGAGCCTAGGGGGGACGTGCTTGGCTTCCTGGAGCGTGAGCGGCGACTCTTCCCACAGTTGTTTGAGAGGGGAGGGGGGCGAGCGGTGCCCGAGCGCAGCCGTCCAGCTGCGTTCCTCGGGTCTGGAGCGGGTGCCCCTGGGGCGCGGCCTCCACGGCTCTTCTCTGTTGAGGCTGGAGCCTCCCCCCAAATGCGGGGGGTTTGCCCATCACTGGCAGGGGCTTCCTACCCCGAGGCAGCACACAGGGGTCTCCCACGCCTGCCCGACCCTCTGACGGGCGGGGAAGGACGTGCGGGCGCTCAGGTCCCCAGGCCCGAGGTCAGTGCCGGGGCGGGGCCTGCTGACCTGCGTCCTGGCCACCCCGTGACTCTGCCTGTTTACGGCGGCTCCGGCCAAAGCCGCTTATTGGATTAGCAGGCGCCCCGACGGCAGAGCCCGCGGCGCTGGGCAGGAGGCAGGGCCAGCGCCTCCCAACCTGTGCCTGTTGCGTTTCTGCTGTCCCTTACGTTGGCCCCTGTGGCGTGGGGGGTGCTGCTGGCCAGGCGGGGGCACGGGGTGCCCGTCTCCCTTCCTCTGCAGGCGGCAGAGGCTTTGCGTGGCCACGGCCCCCCCAGACGGGGCGCTCAGGCCTGGCCCTAATCCTGCTCGCTGAGTCTGCATATTCCTGCCCGCGGCGGACGCCCGCTCCCTGCAGTCTCTCCTCGCCGGCCTCCAGGAGCCCATGGGACCCGCCAAGATGCTCAACAACTACTCGGCCTGCCTGTTCTCGGGCGTGTGCGTGGCCCTGCTGGCCGTGGCGCTGGCCTACTACTTCTACTGGTGAGCAAGGCCGGGGCCCTGGCACCGAGTGGTTCTGGGCTCTCGCCGTGGCTTCCCCCTTCCAGCTCCGAATCCACCCGCCCCGTGTGGGGACCTCCTGGGAGGCGGCGCGCAGGGGGCAGTGGGAGCGTGTCCGACCCCTCATGGGTCTCATTCCCGCACAGCCGAGAGGCGTTGCGCCCACGGGTGCTGGGCACGTCCCTGGAAGGGGGCACCTGCCGTGCACAGACGCGCTCCTGCCCTCACGATTGCGCTTTGCACCGTCCTGCGTCCCCGCGGCGGGAGCTGCGGCGGCTTATTCAGGTGGTCTGTAAATGGGGCAGAGAATGTGTGGTTTCCGTCAAAGTGACGCGATGCTCTTGTTCCCATCGCCTGACAGCTGGTTTGTGGCGGTCACTGTGACTGTGCCCACGGTCCGTGACCGGAGTCCCCGCCAGCTCTTTCCCCTGTGGTTGAGAGCTGGCGGGTGTCACCCCCACGCTGACCTAGGACCCAGACTCGGCCCGCTCTGCGCTGTCCCCAGGCTGTGATGAGATAGGGCGTCTGCGCCTGTGCCTCTGGCTTCCGTCTGTGAAATGCGGGTACCGCTGCCTGCCTGGTCCCTGCAGAGGGCCCAGGGCCCCAAACCCGTGGCAGCCTGGGTTCTTCCGCCTCTTCCAGAGGGTCCACGCGGATTAGTCTTGTTTCCTCAGCTTGCGCTTGGCCGGGTTCTCCGACCCGGCGCTTTCCCTTCCTCAGATCCGATTAACGCTCCTCTTCCTGCGGCCGGCGGGGTCACTGCAGGTGGGGCGGAGGCCGCAGGTCTGGCCCTCGACTCCGGGTTTGTGGTGGACGGGGCCGGGTTGCAGGCAGACACAGAAGCAGAGGAGAAACCCACGGGTGGGACCGCGGGAGGACTTTTCTCCCCTGTGAAAGGCTCGCAGGGCTCTGAGTCTGGGGGGCGCAGTTGTCGGTCAGGAGTCCCCAAGCCCCAGGAAGCGAACACTCGCTCGGTCACAGGCCTCAGGACACATGTGAGCGTGACGGGACCACGGGGCAGGCCAGGACCGCCCCGCAAGGGGGTGTGTGGCCACCATGGCCCCCTGGGCGGGGCCGTCCCGGCTGGAGGCCGCTGTCCGCTGTCATGGCAGCAGGCGGGGTGGGGCTTTTAAGTATTTGATAAGTTAACGACCTTATTGCTAAAGCTGTTCGCTACATTGGCTTAGGCGTTTTGCCTATTTTTAGTGAAAAAAGAAACTCTCCCGCTAAGAAATACGTTCACAAGAGAACGACAATTCGACAACTTGTCTGTGGGTCCGTCCGGAAAAGCGCGTGGTGGTCGCAGTCAGTGCCGCCCACCGACACGTTCGCAGAAGGGCTTGTCTGAGTTTCCACGTAACCTTGGTCAGAGTGTAGTCTGCTTTGAGAAAAACAAATTAGTGCCAAAAATCTTACTTGAAATTGTAACAGGAGCTGTTTGTGACGTTGGTAATCCCTAACCACATCCAAAAATCGGATTTCAGCCCTGCCCTTCAGGATGAAGCACACGTGTGTGCGTGTGTGTGTGCATGCGTGTGTGTGCAAGCGTGTGTGTGTGCATCCGTGTGCGTGCACCTGTGTGCGTGTAAACACCGAAAACTTCTGTGACGTAGACTGTCCAGGGAGAGTGAGTCTGAGTTAGGGAAACTCACAAATTGAGGATACTTCTTTTATTTATTTATTTATTCATTTTTTCTTTTTTGTTGAAAATGGATCCTGCAGAACAAATTAGGGATACTTAATGCTCCACTGAACACACAAGTTGAGAAAGGAGCTCGTTAGACCGATTTCCCTCCTGCGGGACTTCTCAGAGCCTTCATAGGGTGCGTGTGTCTGTAGCGTCACCTTCAGGACAGAGCGGAGCCTGAGGAATTTCCCAGACTCAAGTTTCAATGAGACCCTCTTTTATCAGATCATCTCTTGGGATTAGTGGCTGAACTATGCCGTTTTACAAATGCTTAAAAGGATCAAAGCTCTGTTACTGTGATTTGTTGGGGAAATTGTGCCTTTGTTTACTGGCCACGGGACCTGAATAACCTTTACTAATTGGCTTACAGAGGATCTTCTGGACCCCAGGCTGTCGACGAGGCGGGAGACACTGGCCCTGCCATCCTTACAGCTTGAAGATTTTCCAAGAATTCTCGTTTCTCATCCGTAGATCTTAAGAAAGTGAATTGCTCGAGGCATTTGAGGACTGTGGGTGTCCTCAGCGCTGGGCTGGCGCACCCGGTGCTGTTCAGCTGTGCTTGCTGCACAGCCCGGAAGCCGGAGCCGGGAGCTCCTGAGGCCTCAGTCGATGCAGTGTGACCAGGACGGCCCCTGGGTGGGTGTGGGGGGTACAGAGACGCTGGGCCTCACGCTGACTGCTGGGCCCTCGGTCAGGAGGATTCTGTGTTGGCAGCGCGGTGGGTCCAGGGTGACCTCAGCCAGCCCCCCGGAAGCAAGAAGTCAGGCCCAGAACCTGCCGCGAGTCCTCCACGCCCCGCCCGCTGGGGCTCGGTCGGTGTGTCACGAGGGATTCTCGGAGCCCCTCTGTTCACTCTGCTGGGGGCGGCGGGGAGCCTCGGGAGTCGCCTCCAGCGGCCGCGGACTTACAGTTCTTCCTGGACACCGCTCCTCGGTGGCCATCGGTGTCCAGCGTGGGACGCTCTGACTGTGGGGTTCTCTGCAGGATTCAGTTTGCAGCAGGAAGAGAGGAAGTAGTCGGGCTGCTCCTTAGCCTTGTGAACACTGCTCTGGAGAGGGAGGGTCGCCGTGGCCCGGCTGCCCCATAGCCAGGCCTGCCGGTGGTCACCCTGGGTGCGGCGGTCAGGCTGGGTCTCCTCTCTGGCCCCCTTTGGCTGCTTGCTTGGTGGGAGGAGGGTGGCGGGGCCACGCCGTGGCCTCCTGGGGGCACCGGGGTCCTGGTGGAACCTCTGCTCCGTCTCTCTTGCCGGCTGCATCCATAAAGAGAAAACATCCATCAGCCCCGACCTTCCCACCTGCCGCAGGTGGAGAAAGAGGGGACATCTCTCGGTCCCACAGCGCCTCGTCCATCTGGGCCCATGTCACCCTGAGACAGCATTTTCCACTGTAGGCCAGGACGTTTTTCCTCCCTCCTCCTGCCACAAGCCTTTATTGATTGCCTGCTGCATGCCAGGCACTGGTTAAGCTTCAGATGTACAGTGGCTGCAGACAGTGGCCACCCTCCTGGGCTCGATGTCACAGACCTTCAAGAGAAGACCAGTCCTAGGTGCAGGCAAGGTCCTCGTCGTCAGCTCTGCTTCCCGCTAGTGTAGAGGGATGAGCGTGACTCTGTCTTCCTCTCCTAGGACTGCTGCGGGCGACTCCTGCAGCTTCCACCCTGTCTCCCCGTGTTGTCCCCAGATGGAGTCCTGGAGCCTGACACAGGCGCGCAGAGAGAACCATCTCGGGGTTAACGCAAGGGCAGGGCATGGTGTTGGCTTAGGGCGCGGCAGTGGCATCAGCCTGTCACCGCGTTCAGTGAAGGCAGAAGGGTGTTTTTAGCAAGGTCTTGAAATCAAGCGTGAGAGGGCAGAGAGAGAGCGCGTGTTCTTGCGTGAATCTTGCTGTGTAACCGCTTTCTTGCCGCGCCTGACTTTCCCCGCCCAGCCGGGGTGGTGAGTGACCGCGGGAGGGGTCTCCTGAGCTGCTCGAGGACTCAAGGGTCCGGCGGAGTCTGGACTGTTCCACCTTCCGACAGTACTTCTCCGTCGCAGCGCCCACTCGCAGCCTAGTATGACCATGAGCCTGCAGCGCTGCGGCGCGCCGGGGCCTTGGCGTTTCACCCACTTGGCAGGACCCGTGTCCCAGGGTCACACCCAGCCTGCCCCCTCCACCGCTCAGAGACACAGGCCGAGAGGGGGCCCCTGGCGCTTGTCCCTCTAGGGCGATGGCTATTTTTGCGCTCCGGGAGGTGGCTGGCTGTGTCCCCTGGCATTGCGGTTGAGCTGGAGGCCACACATTCCACGCAGTCACGGGCTCTGGTAGCCAGGGCTCCAGAACGGCGGACAACAGGAAAGAGAAGAGGCAAGGTGAGGTGCCCGTGTGGCCCAGGGCCCTGCCTGGCCAGCCTCTGACCGTGGCTGTTCCCGGAGGGCAGGCGGTCACCCTGGGTGTGGGGTCCCTCCTGCCAGTCAAGAGAGGCTGTGGGAACAGGCACGGAGCCACTCTGTAGGCAGCTGGCACCACCGGCCCGTCCTTCCCACGCGGCGCTGGCTGGAGGGGGAGACAGAGGGAGGGTTGTTCCCAGGAAGCACAGAGAGCTCGTGCTCAGATACGAGGTGACATGCCTGCGTCAGGGACAGACGGCCAGGGGGGTCGCATGGGCACGTGGCGGCATCCTCAGGGCATCCTCCGTCGCCCGTGGCCGCTGTGGAGGGGGTTATCAGGGATGAATTGCAGGACAAAACTTCAGCTGGGTTTAACTTTTTGCGACTGGGGAGAGCAGAAGGGAAGAGGAAGCACGAGAGGGGATTAAATTCATTGTTCAAGGAAAGGAAATGAGGGAAGATTCAGGCGTGGGATTTGCGTGTTTGTTCATCAGTCGCGCCTTAGCTCCGAGCTGGGAGCGAGGGGGGAGGTGGCAGAGCCGGGTGTGTGGTCTCCTCGGGCTCAGGCCCCCGGCTGTGCAGGGCAGCTGGCGGCAGGCTGCCCCCAGGGGTGCTGGGGTGCGGCCGGGCCTCTCCCGGGACGCCAGGGCGGGAGACAGCTGCTGGTTGCCTTGCTCTCATTGGCTCATCGCGACCAGGTCACGGAACACTGGGGACAAAGTGGGGCGGGGCGGGGCCTGGGCTCCTGAGTGTGCCCGTCCAGCCGCTCCCTCTTGTAGTCTGGGGACGACGGCGACGCAGCAGGAAGGCAGCCGGCTCGGGGATCTGGGCGGCTGCTGGGGACCCGCAGTGCAGCACGCACTTGTCGGCAGCCATCACCCAAGGGAAACACGGGTTACTGCGTTCGTTCGCCGGGGAGAGTCTTTGCTACGCTTTCCACGTCACAAGTCTTTTATTGGACGGGTTAATCTTTTAAAAACTATCTTTTGCTTCAGAACATTTGTATAGCTGAGATTCTCTGAGTTTACATCCAGACAGGAAGCGCAGACCACAGGCTGCCGAGTGACCCGTAGCCCGGCTCTGTGACTCAGGATAGTGTGGCCTCTTCCGAGCCTCCCCCGCCCGCGAGCTGCCCTCTGGGGGCACTGGTTGTGGGGTCACCACCGGGTCCCGTAAACTGACGCTGCTTGGTGCCCTCACACTGTCCCGGGCCGAGGCTGGCTGTCATGAACCCCACTCGGTTTATCCCATTTCGAGTCTCTGCCTGTTTCCAAATCTCTCTAGTAAACCTGCGGATCATGATGCCTTTTAATGGCCAATGTGACAACGTTTTTGTCTTTGTAAATAATGAGTACACGGTTGTCCTTCAAGGTCTGTGTGCTTTTTGTTTAAAACACACTGTGAAATACCGTGTGTTCTCTCGTGTCCCTGTGCCACCCGGGGAGGGCACATGGGGTCCTGGGGGAGCCAGCAGCAGGGTGGGTCCCCAGGCTCCGGCCTTCACTCGCTCCCAGCCACATGGGCCTGGGCCAGGTCTCGGGGAGCGGGAGCCCCTCTTACCAGCGGCGACCCCACGCCTGCCCCCAGCAGCCCCACCTCGCCAGGTTGTGCTCAGGTGGCTGTCCCGCAACGTCGATCTCTGATGGGGCAAAGCGAGTCGTGAACCTACGCTCTGTCCGGCTTTATTCTTGCTGTGAGGGCGGGAGGGACAAGGTCTCTGCGTCCTGCGGGGAGGCTGGGACTCCACCTCCTGCGCAGTTTTTAAAATTGTGAAACGTCATGAAAAGCGCATGAAGCGTCAGCGACCAGTCTAGCAAACAGCTGTACAGCGGACGCCCGTCTGTGTCTCCGAGAGCGAAAGTCGTTGTTACAGTGTACAGCTTGTAGCAAGAAAATGACGCCCAGTGAACTTAGCTGCGACTGTTTTGTATCTGTGTGTACGTGAAGACGCGTGTGTATGTGTGCGCAGCTGTGTACGTAAACACATGTGTACACAGTGCTTGTGTTTATGTGTGTACTACGTGTGCTTATGTATGTACGTGCACGTATGTGGATGCACATGTGTGCAAGTGCGTGTACCTTAATGCGCACATGTGTACATGCACGTGTACTTGGGTGCACTGTGCATGTGCCTGCACACATGTATACACGAATGCACGTGTGTGTGCATGTGTGTTCACATGAATGCATGTGTTTGCATGTGCGTGCCTTGCAGAGTGGTCCCCACAAACCTGCCAGCCCCGAGGAGGGCCCTTCTGCCCTGGCAGCTCTGGTTCAGGAAGCGCCTGCCCTACCCTGCGGGCCACAGACCTGTCACAGGTCTATTGTGCAGTCATCAGGCCCTGGGAGCTTTTCACATCCCTCCACCTCCTGCACCAACATCGCCACTACTCAGGCCAGGGTAACCATCACAACGACCTGCAGATACACAAGATCCTGGAGCTCAGAGAATTGGGGTAGGTGAGGGGGACCCTGGAGTTCCTCCTGGCTCGGCGTCACCAGGCCTGCTCTGTCCTTTGGGTCTGTCCCATGACGCCAGTGTCCCCTCTCTGCCCAGCCCTAGCCCCACTCTCTCCAGGTCTATTTCCACCAGGACTTAGTGTACGTAGTGGAGAGACCTGGTGGCAAGCAGACCTGGGGAATGGCACCAGGACCCTTGTCCTTGGTCTGCGATCCCATTCCCTCCTGAGACACACCTGGTGGGGGCTTCTCACCTCCTTGGGAAGTGGCCTGGGGGCACCAGGCACCCTTTGATCCTTGCAGTCGGGCCTTGGGCTGGGTGCCCGGCTGTGCTGGGCTCCCTCGAGCGATCTGCCACACTGCCCAGGCGGAGTTGCCTGTGTGACCTCTACTTGCTGGGACGATGCCCTCGGCATCTCCGATGAGATCTGGAAACATCGGCAGTTTCGTTTTCACTAAGTCCGAAGTCACTTCCTTCTGGCGGGTCCAGCTGCTCCCAGCACATGACTGGGCTGCCCACTGTCTGATTATTAGGTGGACTTTTGGTAAAGTGCCACATGGGCTGTCCTGTGACATTGTTCTTTCAGGAAACTTTTAACTGAGGCAGCTCGTAATGACACATGGACCAGGAAGCCGTGCTGCTGTTTGTCACAAATGTACGTATATCGCCCACGGGCTGTGCGAACGCTGACGGAGCCCCTCGGTGTCATGTGCTAGGCCTGCAAGAAGGACAGGGACAGGCGATGGTGGTGAAAGGAGCGTTTTGGGCTGCAGGTCACAGAAATAGTGATTTCCACACCAGCAGCCCTTGTTCTCCCTGCCTCCCAAAAGGGCATCCGGGCTGTGGGGCCCAGCCGTGGGGCTGGTCTGTCTTCAGGCTTTGTGCTCGTGGCTTCGTGCTCCCAAGGTGGCTGCTGCTGCACCTTCACACACCCCTTCCTCACTCAGGGAGGAAGAAGGCACCTTCTTCAGGTATTTGTCTCTTGTCTCAGGAAAGCAAAAGCCTCCCTGGAGAGCGCCCCCTGTGTCTCCCCAGCATCTCCCTGGCTGGGCTTGGCCCCTGCCCATCCCTGGGTCAGCCCTCGGAGAGGGGATGGGGTCACCTTCACGGCTCAGGCCTGGGCTGCGCTCCCCTCGCGAGCCCAAGTCTGCGCCCGGCTCCAGGCTCAGAGCTCCGTCCCCAGCAGTGATCTGTGTGCTGCAGAAGCAGAGTTCTGTCGTCAGTGGCAGAAGGAGTGGTTTTAGGTGTGTATCATTTAATTGTGCCTTTTTAAATATTGCTTGAGGAAAATATGCAGTGCCAAAGCAGTCTCGTGAGTCTAGTAATGGTTTTAAGTTAGTTTTGTATTTTATTTATTTTAATAATATCTAAATACCATATAAATACAAATATAATGGAAAATTGTATGCAGTGGCTCACGCCTATAATCCTAGCAATTTGAAAGGCTAAGGCAGAGGGATTCTTTGAGCCTAGGAGTTGAAACAGGCATGGGCAACGTAGTGAGACCCTGTCTCTGTTTTTTTTTTTTAATTATAAAATTTAAAGAAAAAAGCAAATGGAATGCATCGTGTGAGATGTGCTGTTGCTCAGCCTGTAGTCAGTGCTTAGTACATGTAGGATCCAAGCCCCCAGCAGGGGCTGCTCTGGATGCCAAAGGATTGTGGACAGCTTCTCTTAGGAGTGAACTGTCAACTCTTCCGTCCATCTCGATGGTCTGTATGTCCGTTGGTATGCCAGTTCTGTGCTATTTTAATTATTGAGGCTTCATAGGTGTGGTACTATCTCACAAGGCTATTGCCTTGTTCTCTTTCATGGTTTTCTTGGGTTTTCTTTCCTGTTTATTTTTCCATATGAACTGCAGAATCTGCATGTCTAGTTTGAGGGGCGGGGAACTTGTGGTATTTTAATTAGGATTAATTTGCATTTATAAATAGTTTATGTATCATTTAGGTATTGCTGTCTAACAAACCACCTCAAAATGTAGCGATTTAAAACACCACCATTGGGGGCTCACAGTTCTATGGATCAGCAGTTTGGTTGGGCTCAGCAAGTTGGTTCTTCTGTTGGTCTCCCCCCTCCCCGGGGTTGCTCGTGTGGCTGTGGTGGCTGGCAGTCTGCTGGGGGGCTGTTGTCTGGGCATCCTCAGCTGGGAAGGTCCATTTCTGCTCCGCGCGGGCCCACCTGCCTGTAGCCTGGCCACAGCTTATTTGACGCCCAGGAGAGCATAAGGGAGGCTGCGAGGTCTCTGAAGGCTGCTCCCACCACATTCCTGGGGTAAGCCCTTAGGCCAGCCAGGCCCAACAGCGTGGAGCAGACCCTGTGTCTTGACGGAGGAGCCCTGCTATGCCCAGGGCATGTGCGGGGAGGCGTGGTGTTGCCTGGACACACAGGGTTTTTCTGTTTGCTCCGTCCTGCTTTAGTGTCTCTCAGGATGTCTCTGTGGTCTCCTCATACAGGCTTTTTTCTGTATGAAGTAGTTTGGGGTTGGATATTTTTCCTTTTTATTGCAAACCTGCACGGGCCTTCTCCTTCATTTTACCTCCTGTTTTTGTGTGTCATGTGTCTGTGTGGTCCTTTGGGCCGCTCTCCCCTGGCCCCTGGACGCATGGGGGCTCTATGTTCTTGCCTCCCTGTCTCCAAGTGCTCTCAGGGGCTGCACGTGGGTGCCTTGCTGGCTGGGGAGGATGGCTCCGGCCCTGCACTCCCGATCCCACCTCCTGCCCGAGAGCAGCACCCGGAGCTCCCTCGTGCTGATGACGGTGGAGCTTCCAGAACCCGGGCCCTGAGTGACCACGTAGGGCAGAGCCGCCAGCGACCTGCAACTGTTAAGTGAGAGAGAAAGAAATTCCTCAGTTGTCTCGGCCTCTTCCGACTGATTTGGGGGCTGTTGGTTTCCGTGTGTTGTGTTTTCTTTCTTTCCGCATCACTGTCGTCTCTTCCTGTTGGGGAAGTGATCTGGGTACGGTGGGTTCTCGTGGGTCCCGGGGATGCACACCGGTCGTCCGCACGCAGTGATGGCTTCACCGCCCCCTTTCCAGTTGTTGGACTTGTTGCTCCTTCCCAATGCTGGCAAGGCTGCACTGGCACATAAACATTTCTATTTTTCAGGCTTGTTTGAAAGATAAAGTGGTCTCTGTAAGTGGATTTACCTGAGAACTGAAGTTTTCCCTTTAAACCTCGAAAGCAGAATTATGTTTGCTTCATCTAAAATGTTAGTGGAACTCTTAAAACCACCTGCCCTGGTTCCCAGACTTCTCACACAACATGGTGAGCGTGACGCAGCCCTCAGCATTCTGATGCGGTCAGGCCCACAACAATCGCGCCTTGTGTCCTCACTCCTGATGTCACTGAGAGCCGCAGGGGTCTGCGCACCTGCCCCGAGGAGCCGCCACAAGTGCTGCCACCTCCAGTCCTGGGCTCGTTTCTTTTTTTTTTTTTTCTGAGACAGATTCTCATTGTGTTGTCTGGGCTAGAGTGCCGTGGCATCAGCCTAGCTCACAGCAACCTCAAACTCCTGGGCTTAAGCGATCCTCCTGCCTCAGCCTCCCGAGTAGCTGGGCCTATAGGCATGCACCACCATGCCTGGTTAATTTATATATATATATATATATATACACATATATATATATATATATGTACTTTTTTTTTTTTTTAGTTGTCCAGCTAATTTCTTTCTATTTTTAGTAGAGACGGGGTCTCGCTCTTGCTCAGGCTGGTCTCAAACTCCTGACCTTGAGCGATCCACCCACCTTGGCCTCCCAGAATGCTAGTATTGCAGGCATGAGCCATCGCGCCCAGCCCCAGGCCAGTTTCTGCCCCGGCACTGCTGTGGGCAGCATGCCTGCCTGCGGGCACCACCCTGCCCCCTCCTCCAGGGGGACCTCCGATGAGCCGTGGGGTAGGAAACCCCGCTCACACGCGTCCTGGGGTGTTTGAAGTAACCAGAAGGAGGACCCGATGTCAGGGCTGCAGAGTCTGCCGTGAGTGTCGTGTTTGCCTTCAGGACACCCTCAGCACGGGCTGGGCAGCAGGAGAGTGGTGGTGGTGGTGGGACTTGGGGAGAAAGGAGGGAAAGTGACGGTTATTTCTCAGTTCTACGTCATTATGGACTGGAATTTGAATCACTGAAATCCTTATGTGACTAAAAAGTTTTTTTTTATCCTGTAATTCAAGATTCCTTTATCCCGTAATGCAAAAGCTCTTCTTACCCTGGTGTTCTATCTGGAACATCGACAGTGACGCACTTGTGGCGTAAACGTCTTTTCCCTTCACTGGCCACCATGAAGCTGGCCTTGCCCTGAGTGAGCCCCTGGGCAGGGCAGGGCAGGGCAGGGTGAGGCTGCCAGAAGGTGCGCCGGCTCAGGACTGCGGGCAGTGGCCGCACCTTCCTCCTGGCCCCCCAGCCCCTGCCCTCATGCAGAGCCTGGGTGGCCCGAGGTGGTGTTTCGGGAAGACGGCGCTACCTTCCAACCTGGTGCTGTTTCCCCACTGTGGCACTGTTTCTCAACACTGTTGGCGGCGGCATGAAAAGCATGTGGATGGGAGGAACGGCGTCCCTGCGTGCAGGGAAAGGTGCAGCAGCTCCACACGTAGCAAGGGAGCAGGGAGCCTGGCAGGCCAAGGTGGCGTGGAGAGGGCAGGCTTGGGACTGAGACGGCATCTTGCAAAGGTTGGGAGCAGGGAACAGGAAGAGGAGACGGGGACAGCGGCAGCAGGGAGCATCCTTGGGCGCCATGATGGGCCCTGGGGCAGGTGGGGGACGAGGGGCCTGGGTAGCAGACTGCATGTATGGCAGGGTGCGGGAGGGGCCCGCACGTTTCTGGAATTACAGGATCTGGCAATGAAGAGTCTGGATGTCTGTTGAGGCGCGTGAGTCTGCTCAGGCCGTTGCGACCTGTGCCACCGTCAGCAGCCTGAGTAGCAGGGAATTATCACGGCCCTGGAGGCCAGAAGTCCAAGGTCAAGGTTGTCCCTCCTGAGGCCTCTGTCCTCGGCCGTGTTTTCAATGGTCGTCCCTTTGTATGAGGACACCCGTCAGATTGGGTCCTGGCCCAGCCTGATGACTTCATTTAGCTGAATTCCACTTCAAGGCTCTGTCTCCACATACGGCTGTGCTCTGAGGTCCTGGGGGGTATTTTCAGGGGGACTCAACTCGCCCATAACAAGAGTTGCTGGAGTGGGCATGGCCAGTGCCTCACTCCCGTGGGCCTGCCCCAGACTCTTCCTTTGAATGAGCAGCCTGAGCCCCTACCTAGCAGGACAGAGTGGTAGGGCTGGCGTCTCAGCGGGTGGGGCAGGTGGCTGCAGTGTCTTGTCGGGGCCCGAGTCTCTCCTGCCCACCGGGAAGTCCGGCAGCTCCCCAGATGGGCGGCTGCGAAGACCCTGGGCTGGTTTCTCTTCCCAGCTGCGCTGAGCATTGGTGCTTCGCTCTGTGACGTCGTCCTCCTGCCGCCTGGCCCGTGCCCCTCCAAGTGGCAGGAGTCCTGTGTCCCTGCCCAGGCAAAGGCAGGACCATCCCTCACCTTTGCCCCCGACCCGAGAAGGTGTTGGTCTTCGCAGCTGATACAGGGCTGCAGGAAAGCCGGGAGGCAGCAGCCACCCGCCAAGGGCCCCAGACGTGCTGGCGCCAGGCTCCTGGAGCAGTGTGACCCTGTAGCCTCACGAGGGGACTTAGGAACACGCCATGTTTCCTGGCCATCCCACTGGTGTCTGAGCATCAGTGGAAGGCACTCGTGCACTGCGGCCGGTGGCCTGCCGACCAGCTGCTGGGTGTCCAGGGCTCAGGGTCACACGGGTGCCTGCAGGTCCCACTGGTGTGGCTCCTCTGTCCCGGGTGTTCTCTGAGGCCTTCCAGGGTGCGGGGCCTGCACAGGGCCTGATGCGGGCAGCGTGTCGGGAGCGGGTGCAGAGCAGGCTCTAGGCTTTTCTCAGGAGCCCCACCCACAGGAGCCCCATCCTCTCGTGTCCAGCACACAAAGGTGTGGCCCTTTGGCCGAGAGTGTGGCTCCGATGCCTCTGGTCCCCACTTTCCCTGTCTGTGACACAGAGAGATTGAGACCCAAGACCCCACGATATTGGAATGACTGTGACATCACAGCAGTTAGGAAGATGGAAATGCACCCGCCACGTGATGCCACTTCACACCAGTCTTGCGTGCTGGCGGCGGGAGTGGATGTCGGTGAATCCCTCTGAGGACAGGTCAGTCCCACCCAGAGACACTCAGACGGGCCACCCTGTCCCCGAAGTCTACCCCAGGACTTTCCCAGAGGCCCCTTGGACGCTGGGCCCCGGCAGGTGAGCACAGGACGCCCGGCAGCACCTCCGCACACCTTGGCAAAGACCACAGCCGTCGAGGGCTTGTCCTTGCAAGACGCTGGGACACATGGTGGGGCGTCCCCAGGGCCGGCTTCCGTCCAGCAGGACAGATGAGTGACGGCAGCACGTGACACCGTGACGGACGTTAGAAACAGGGTCGAAGGAAAACAGCGAGTCACAGAAGGTTAGAGTTAAAAATAAAGTGTGATGGTGTCTTGCCGAGCGGCGTGAGGAAGCTCTCCGGGTGAAGGAGCAGTAGCGGCCACCTCTGGCGGGCGGCAGTTGAGGAGCCTCGGATTCTGTGTGTGCTTCGTGATTTATGTTGTTAGGTGGGTTCTTTTGTGCTGGGGTGTATCAGAACATGCGACGTTTCTAAGAGCGACGCAGGCGCTCAGTGGCACTCCACGCTGGGCTGCGTGGCCAGGTGCGTGAAACACCGTTTTTCCTTCTGTGCTGACCACGTCTTGCAGGCGGACGCGGTTTCCTGCAGCTCCGGCCGAGGGGGTCGCTGTGGCTCAGAACAGGCGTGGCCAACTTCACGGGTGGCGAAGGCTGGCATCTCGTTGGCAGCGGCTGTGTGTCGGCTGCCACCATTGGGGTGAGGGTGCGGGGGTGGTGTCGGCACCGTCTCGGGTTCTCTGCCCAGACTGTGCGCCGATGTCTGGAGTCACCCGGTGGCACCACCGTCACCAAGCGATGGCTTTTGCATCACCCGCAAAGTGGCATTAAGTGTCCCCGATGGGACATGGCAGGAAGTGCCCAGCAGAATGCCCGGTAGCGCATTCTTGGCAGACATGCTGAGCCCGAGTCACTTGTGAGAACACACAGATCCAGGCCGTGGGGTGGCGGCGCACTGTTGCCTGGGACCCTGCACAGCCGTCAGGCCGGACGGGCGGGGTGGGGGCCTCGGGTAAAGGCGATAAAGACCCCCCAGCCCGGTGCTCGTGGTCTCCACGAGGCACGCGTGGCGAAGGGCTGTGAAGGTTGTTGGGGACACAATGGGTGCAGCTGGAATGCGGATGAGATATTTGATAACATTCTCGTATCAACATTAAATTTCACGTCAGTAATCGTGGCATCATGGTCCCTAGATTGTCCTCGTTCTTTGGAGGCAGCTGGAGTGTTCAGGAGGGACGTCGTGAAGCAGCCCGGAGCACTGTTCAGTCCAAACCTGTGCATAGGAAGTGTGCAAGCTAATTTGAACGTTCAAACATACGTTAGTTGCAGAACGTTAGGTTAGGGTAAGCAATAAAAGGCTTTCAAGCATAGTATCAACAAAAGAGACTCTCAGTGTGTTGCGTGATGGCAGACCCCGCAGAGCAGGTTCGAGTCCGGGGAGTGAAGGGACAAGGCGTCTCCCCGCTGCTGGGAGGAGCCTGCTTTCCTGCGCGGCCGCCGCCGTCAAACCAGCCGCATGTGGGTCCCACTGGCTGCGTTTAAGAGAATAAAGCTGTGCTCAAAAAAGTCCAAACTTGAATATGCCACAGTTACAGCCCTCGTATGTTCAAACTTGGGTTTAGAAATGTAGAAGTCAACCTAACATTGGGGATACAGGACTTTTCAGACATTGCTTTAGAGGGCATACGAGCAAACGATTTTGAGGGCCACTGAGCGCAGGCCCCTTGCCAACGCTTTCCTGCTGGGACAGCCTGGAGGCCTTTGCAGCGGAGACGGGGCAGGTGCAGCCGGGGTGGGCCCAGCCTCACCCGTGTGCAGGGCGGTGTCTGCCCCCCGCCGTGGAAGGGCCGTGCGGTCAGCCGCATGCACGTCCTCATGGGGCGGTCGGAGGGGCTGGGCACAGGGAGGTGGGACGGGCGCCCGGGGAGGTCTGTGAGCAGGGGCAGCGCTGGCCAGAGCCGTGGCGGGGTCCAGGCGGTCTGTGCGGGACACTGTGTGGGTGCATTGCCCACGTGCGCCGTGCTGACATTAAGTGAGGAACAGCCTACGTTCCTCAGGACGCACCTGGTCCCCGCTAAGCGGTGGAGCCGTGGGTTTTGACCCCGTATCTCAGGCTTCCAGGGTGGAGACCGATGACCCAGACAAGGGGCCGGCAGCACGGAGGCATGTGGAAAGGTGCCAGGGAGCCGCGGGAAGCTGGTCGGACACCGTCTCGGTGGCTGTGGGTGGGCGGGTGGTGTGGGCCACGGAGCAGGTGGTGGTCTGGCCGCCGTAACTGAGCTCGAGGGCAGCAGCCAGCCCCCACCGAGTCCGGCGCTGGCTGGCTCCGTCTGCCCTTTTCCAGGGTCCGTTAGCCCTGGAGACTTTGACCTCGGGGTCAAGCTGGACCCGAGACTCCAGGGTCCCAGGCGGAGCGAGTGTGGGTGGCATCAGGGCAATGAGCAGTGTTGCTGAGCGGGTCGGTGTGGGCTCCCCGGGGACTCTGTGCACAGATGTTCTAGTCCGGAGATTCAGGTGACGGATCGGGGACCGGCCGCTTTACCATACCGAGAACGGTTGTCACCATGAGATAGATAGGTGTGTGTCGCGGGAAGGGGGACCCGTGACGTTCTTGGGGAGGCCTCCTCTTAGCTGCAGGTATGCGCAAGGGCCCGCAGTCCCAGCCCGAGGAATTGGCAGGTGTTTTATGTAGATTCCACGGGCAGCTTCGATCTGATTTTTAAATGAGATGCTAAATGGAATAAAATGTACTCGCAATGCCTTTACCTAGAAAGCATCCGGTTAATGTTTGGGTGCATTTCTTCTAGCTCTTCCTTTCTTTCTTGTTTTCATGGGAGAGTATGTGTGTGAGTGCGGCGTGTTTATGTGTGTGGCATGTGAGTGTGTGTATGGGGTGGTGTGTGTGGTAGGTGCTGTGTGCAGTATGTGGTGTGTGAGCAGTGTCTTTGGTGTGTGTGATGTGATGTGCGCAGTTTTGGGGGTGTGTGGTGTGTGTGAGCGCCTGTGTGTGTTGCGGTGTGTGTGTGTGATGTGGCATGTGTAGTGTGGTATGTGTGAGCGCCTACATGTTGTGTGTGTGTTGTGGCATGTGTAGTATGTGATGTGTGTAAGTGCCTGTGTTGTGTGAGTGTGACGTGGTGTGTGTAATATGTGGTGTGTGGTGTGGGAGCACCTGTGTGTGTTGTGGTGTGTGGTGTGTGTGACATGGTGTGTGTACTGTGGTG